>OY856412.1:471817156-471919656 GCA_963693085.1 Alisma plantago-aquatica
CCGGAGGAGTATTTATAGCCACACACGTCTCTAATTCCTATTCCCAGTAAGACGCAAATACTCGGTCGCTCTTGTACATAATGCGGAAGATTCCGCAAAAGAGACACTTTTTAGTTAGGATTAATAAATCTGAATAGTAAAGAAACAATTAATTACATGAATAATTAATTACTTAGTTGTATCCTAGTACAAAAATCGGCCCGACGAGACGTGGCGCACACGCATGCGTTGTGATGTGGTGACCTTACCCACCAAGGAGATGAACATATCTCCTTCCAGTGGCGTAGCCACATTTGGGCACGGGAGGGCACATGCCCTACCCGTCCGCCCAGAGTATAACATAGAATCTAGAAAACGAAACAAAGATCAGGAGGAAATCGCGAGGTGTGCCCTACCCGTCCGCCGTGCAGCTGTGCTCTATGCAACTAAAGCGGTAAGTACATTTGGGCATCGCGTCAACCAGGTCAGCTATAAAATCACAGGCATCTAAACATAACTGATGATTTGGGCTTCGCTTGGTAGACCACTGCAATAAATCTGTCCGGTGAAAATCTGATGGTCATTGATTGCAGATCACTTTATAATGCACTGAAGAAAAATAAGAATTGTCAGTTATGTGTACCTTGGAATGGCTAAATGAATGCACTAAATATGGAAACGGTAAGGTCAAAGGAATAGCAACACTCAGTATCTCTTTGTTGTGTTTTCATGATCGGTTTGACTTCTTATCATCCGTTTCATTGAATGTCTTAGAGGGAAAATATGCAACCAACATAATATATTAGTTGCTAATGGAGATGATTTCCCTATTATCATCGATAGAAACACTTCAATTCTTCTCATCATGTGCATACATGTCCGGCCACCATATATTATTAGTAACTTATAAAGTATATATAATCAACGACAACCACACATTATTACTGCAAAATTGATACTAGAATATTATTCAACTTTTATCACTGCAGAGGGAAGTTATTACCTCAAAGCAATATACATATAAACCACACACTATTATTTATTCTTACCATCGGTAAGAAATATATTGAGATATATTGTTAGTGTATTATCATATATGTGTATTCCTTAATATTAATTGTTCAATATCAAGTCATGAGGCTTAGTTATACACCTTCATAACATTATGAAACTACCATATAGTTTATATGTATTCATGATTTTCAATTCAGTAGTCAGTTATTGATCTGACAAAACACATTAAGAGAAAATTCTCATTAGAAGAAGCAGAACCAATTGTCTGCCTAATACATATAGACGATATCGAGTTTATAAAAATTAGTAAGTTTGTGTTAAGTATAGAAAAATAATTCTTAATTATGAGTTGATGCTTGATATATCCAGCTATGATGATGACATGAAATATATATCTTGTTAGCTGAATAGTATTGTGGTTCATTCCCACCTCATAGATAATTATCTCTTTTTGTTTAATTTATAAATAAATCGTATTAGACAATGTATATATTCATAATAGTACTGCAATCTAAATTTTCACAATTAGCTATTTAAACACATAAATATTATTGTGTAGGAGATGTTCCATTAAAAAGTATCACAGACTACTACAAATTTGTTTGACATTCAACTTTAAACAACATAATCCTATGGCACGTCTCGCTCGCGCTTGACATCGTCTCGTTGCACCACCAGTGCAGCACAACAACTATAGGAACCTCTGCCTGACAGTCGCGTCTTGGTGACGGGAAGAAGGAAAACGGCGCGCTTTGCACAAGAGAAGAACTCCACGAAACGGCTCTGGAACGAAGCCACTCGTTCTCTGGATCAGGGCTCTCAAACACATGTGAAAACGACGACTGAAGTTCGTTTGTTGTGTGTTTAACTCCAATGACCGGAGGAGTATTTATAGCCACACACGTCTCTAATTCCTATTCCCAGTAAGACGCAAATACTCGGTCGCTCTTGTACATAATGCGGAAGATTCCGCAAAAGAGACATTTTTTAGTTAGGATTAATAAATCTGAATAGTAAAGAAATAATTAATTACACGAATAATTAATTACTTAGTTGTATCCTAGTACAAAAATCGGCCCGACGAGACGTGGCGCACACGCATGCGTTGTGATGTGGTGACCTTACCCACCAAGGAGATGAACATATCTCCTTCTATGATCTCTTGGACACTAGTGCTCCATGTGATCTACATATGAGGACCACAAAAGTTTTCAGAGCAAGCAATATGAGATAAAACTTCTTTGTCATTTACACTAGAGACAAAATTACTTTTTCTTACATGTTCGTGCTCCACTGCATTAGACTTAACCCATGCTATCTTCATGGTCCAGACGGAGCTATGTTGTGGCTTGGGTGGGCACGTGCCCTACCCAAGTCTTGTAAATCCTGTATTATTAAGCACAAGAACAACTAAGTTTTAATGGAAAAATCATACCGATGCCCTACCTGATATGTGTGGCTATGGTGTTATGTTAATAGTGCACACCCTCGGTAGTAATCCTGGCTTCGTCACTGGCAACACCACACCTTGAACTTCTCTGGATCAGCAGGGCTGACGGACCTCCAATGTATCGCCCCCATGCTCCGTCACCCCCTAAGTCGCCATTGGTGTACCCCTTTGAGTGCGTAGTGATGGAAACAACTTTGTGCTCCTTGGTCTTCGACACGTACCCGAACCCCGGCGACCTGAGCAAGAATCTAGACACCTCCACCGTTGGTGGAAGCCTGATCCACTTCCTGGTCGCCGGATTTAGAATGACGATCTGGTACGAGGTGGACCAATCCTCGTTGGCAAGCTCATAGCGAGATAAGTTGGTGTCGGAGTGCAGCAGCCAGAGGCCTCGACAGGGCTGGTTGTGCAGCGTAGCTCGCCTAGGGAAATTCAAAGGGAGTCAGATCGTACGCCGGATGACAGGGGGTGGACGCCGGACGACACTGGTTGGTGCCTCCATCTTCTCCTCCGCCTGGTGCTCCGCCTTGGTAAATGGCCATGGGGGCTCAATGAAGTATAGTTCCACGTGCCGCTCGGGGATATCTATTAGGGCGGTAAATGAACATGGATATATCCGCATACCTTCAAATCCATACCCTCTAAATATGTCATGGATATACATTTTTATAATCATATAATTATTTACTCTTATACTCATGTATCCGCCTCTCACTGAATAAGGTTATGGTTATTTATATATCCATACTCTGTATACCAATATACCCATTTAATTATATATTATATACATTTTTTATATTAAAATGTAATGGTGCAGTGCATATTTTAGCATTCAAAATTTGTAAGTATAAGTACCTTAAGGTAGTATAAGTTTATATTAGAATGTAACGATCTATACTCATCAATGTGAAGGTAAGTCAACATGATGTCTAAGATTAATCATTGACTTTATTATTATATAAATAATGTAGTAAAAGTTCGTACTATTCATCAATAGAGCCAACAGTTGTCATTCTTTTTGTTATATTTTGATTTAGTTGTATCAACATGTTACTCTTGAATGTCCTTTATAAGATGACATAATCTTTACTTATCGATATATTCACACAAAATAGAATGTGTTTGATGTCATACTAGTACCAGTATCACCTAATTAGTTTATTATTTGTTGTACCCACATTTTATGACGTGTTATTGTAGCAAGTCTATTCATAACCATATACCCAATTACCCATCAACGGTTATGTGGGTATGGGTATGGTGCGGGTATAGTTTTTGAAAATGTAGGTATATAACCATACCCTGACCCGCTTAACTAAATGGTTAAGGTTACGGATGTGACCATAACCTCACCATACCCTACCCAGGTACAGCCCTAATATCTAGCACGTAAGTGGGTTTGTAGCGGCGCCGCGGGAGGCGAGCATGTTCGAAGTGGATCTCCGCAAAATTGCTGCTTGTGATGAGAGCATTCCAGCTCCTGCATACGGATCTGAATCTCAGGATGGACTCTACAGGAAGACACATCAAAATCTCAGCTACAATGTCGGGAGAAGAAATGGTGCCAGGATAGACTTCGCTGGACATGGCTCTTACACTACAAGCGGGGCTATTGATTGATGCCATTGGGAGGACTGCCTATTCATATATATAGATCGTCTCAGCACAAACTACTCTCAACAGACCAATATTAAAAAAAACCGTTGACTAACTGCAATCTCCATCTGTCTTGCCTTCTAAAAGATTCCTTCTGATTAACGTGGTGCCCAAGAATAACACACAGTTAATAAAAATCATTAGAGCGTTGGCGACTATAGTAAGCCAGACTGGATTACAGATCACAGCATTCTATTATCATTATTGAACATGCATATATAACTATAGTATAGTCTTATTCACTGCTAAAATGCAAGTACAATATCAATATTTGATCCATTGTAATTGGCTATGAAAGATTGACGAAATACAAGTTTCACATAATAGCTTCTTTTTTTGTTTTTGAAACTAGCTTTTCTATGTTCATGCGATTTGACCAACTACAATCTTTGTCTTACTATCTACAAGGTTCCCCTTTTATTAACGCGGTGCACAAGAAAAAGCAACAGAGATGCTAAAATTATTAAGGGATGTAGTTCGGAGCGTTTCCCAAGTCTGAAGGTGGATGGACATAACATAGGTGGTTAGGGTCTTTTTAGAGCTTCATGATGCGAGACAGGTTAAGGCAAGAAACATGGTGTGCATGACATATATATCACATACGGGAGCCTTACTTAACAAATATTTCCAAAATATACTTGCGTCATGTGGAGCTAACTAGTCAACTTGGGAGGGCCGAGGAATGTGGGCCGCATGGCATATGGTAGGTTTGATAGAGATGATCGGTCAAAGTAAGAGGGTGAGGAATGTGATGTATATAACAAACAGACACCCCGCTTTCTCGATCCTTCTTGGTGTAGACACACAATACTCTAGGGACAAGGGAGGTGAGAAATAGGGGGCGAGGGTTAGATGGACACCCCTCCTTTCGAGGTTTGGTTTGTCTTGATTTGACAAAGCCTAGGTTTGGTCTGAGTGGAGTTCAGCCTCCGAAGACAGGGTGCACATCGAATAGGCACTCTCTCTAACTTTAGCCCTTGGGAGCACATGCATGTACCAGGTTCATGTGGGGTTTGGGTTCTAATTTCCATGTATGGGGATGCACTTGTATATTTGGGGATTGAGATATGAGATTGTCTTGAGTTGACCCTAGTGACAACATCAAAAAAGATAATATAAAATCAAGTATTCATATTAATAATCGTCCTATCCATTGAGGGAATTGTAAATTTGAATATGCTAAAATGACTAATAACCATGAAAGACATATGGTTGTCTTTTCTTAAATCATTTTGTGAATTTGTAAACTGAGTTGATTGTTGAATAATGTCTTGGTATTTGATCAGGAATCTAGTCAAAATGTGCACATTCAATTTTGTTTGTTGAGTGTTGTATTTGAATCATGTTTTTAGATCATGTCATCAATCAATATGTTACTAGATGATTCTATACATACATATCTCTTTTCTCACTCTATGGTGACCTTTAGCGTCTTTCTACTAGATTTTTGGTGTATGTATTTGCGCTCATAATTCATTTCTAAACTTATTTTGATTTTGAAAGTTCATCGCATATTAGTATTTGTGTCCTTAATCTCTTTAATTGACAACGGTCATGTTTGTGCTTGTTAGGTAACCAATATAGGACGACTCAAAATTTAAGTGCCAATAGTTTCTCCTCTCAAGACAAGTTTAGAAGCACGGTCGATAAATCTATTAATTTTAAGTGTTAAAGTCTTGAGACTAGAAAAGTAGACATTTTTTGGTCATTTGTGTTGACTTGATGACACTGTATATGGGCTAACATCTAGGTTCAATCAAACTCATTGCTCAACTCAGAAAGTTGTGTTTTTGTATGAGTGTAAGACTTTTGAATCTGTATGAGGCGTTTCCTTCTTTCTTGTGGCAAGGCTTTGAGAGAGCTAGAAAATTTCTTGCATGTGCAAGTCTTGTGATATGGTTCTCGTAGTATGAGGATTATGAAATCAAGTGGCTCGCACTTATGAGGCTAATTTACATTGATAAGTAGAATCAAGTTGTCACATCTAGAGATGCTCAAAAGTGCTTGCTAGAAAAGCAAATAGGTCATGGAATGCTTTTGAGAAGGGTTCAAAATTAGTATTCTAGGTCTAAGAATCTACCATGGAAGGTTGGGTCATGTGTGGAATAAATGGGTTGCTTGTATATCTGACCTATAACCGGACCTTAACATGGTGCACTATGATCCATGCCCAATGGTGGGAGGAAGCGCTAGGATTTTAGGAGGAATGCATGGTGCTTCCACGTGTCTTAGCATGTGGGGAACATGTAATATCCCCACCTACCTCTACATAGCTTTTAAAAGTGTTTCACCTTGGAAGTGGCATCCTCACAACTTTGTGGCCGTGTCTAACAACTTGTACATGATGTAAACTGAATTACATGTGAGTTGTAAGATTTGATTCTAGTTTTCCATGGATTTGAATAAGAATTGTGATACCTTAATGTGATGTCCTTGATGTGACATTGGTATATGAAAATTATGAAGAAAAATAAAATAAAAATTTATGTGTGTTTTTCGTATAATGTTTTAATCACCTTTGTTGAGAATTAATTGTTTTGTTTCAAAATCAGGATTAAGTTTAGGGTTTCACTCTAATGGTTGGTAGTTATGCTAATCAATAGAGAGGATCCTGACAATGTGGTATCAAATCCTAGTTTAGATGATTCTATAGGGATAATAGGATCTAGGGTTAAATGATAGAATGGATGTTGAACATAACTTAAAATGATATCCATATTAACTGATTCGGTCTCCAGATACTCTAGTCAAGTATTTTGGTATTGAGATAAGCTAGTATGGAACTAACAGTTGTACTTCTTCTAGATGCCCTGAATCAGACGAAGATAGTTTGGGAGTATAAGAATATGCATGATTATAATAAAATGTTGAATTAGTGAAAGCAAAAGGATCATATAATTCAATATGGAACCTAAGACAAGTAGGATATCTCATATGAGGAAAATAAAACTTTAATGGAACATGGAGATAATTCCTTACGAGTTTGAATATGAGTTTGAATCTGAAATTTCAAGAAAAAGATAAGAAGTGAGAATGTTGCTCACTAAATGATCATCTTTAAGAAGAAAACTTAAGGATGAGGATAATAATACATAATGCATTATAATCTTGATCCATGAGATATGTAATCAAATTTTAAAAAAGACTATGAAAGGTGATGTGAATCACATCTTAATAAATGATGTATTACCAAGATTTGTGAAGTATGTGTTTTTAATACTCGAGTAGAGATATGATGATAATCAGGGAAGAAATATCCATCTAATGCAAAAAAAAGATGTCATATGAAAGGACAATAAAATAGAAATTATTCTAACTTGGTACCGAAAAAAATGAATGACTAGATGATATGATATTTTTCTAGATCTTTTCATAGATTTTGGGACAAAATCCTAAAGGACGAGAGAACTTGTAACAACTTGTTTTCATATTAATCATCTAATTAAGGTTTACTTGGATGATTGTATGCTTAATTCAATCGATCATTGCTTCAGTTTGAGTCAATGATGGTAGTCTAATTATGGTGTCTTAAATCTAATTATAATCAAATTATGTTTTTACTTTGAATAATTAAGGTTTGATAATTTAAAACCCTAATCAGCCCAACTACAGTTTTGGTAGCATATGAATACATAATTTGGTAAGTATAGTGGTTCAGTAAATGATTTTTGGTATGTTATATACAGTTTTGATTTAGTTAAAATTTGAATATAGTATGAGAAACTCAAATATTAGTGTTCCTACAAAATATCAGAATTTTTGGATAATTTTATGATCTATTTGTCGACAGATTTTTCTCAGGACAAACTCAGTCGACCATGCATTGAGGTTGAAATATACCAGTCTGATGATGACTTCTATCTTTTTATTGGTACAATTAGTTGCTTTGAAATTTAAAATGTAGTTTTGAATTCCATTTTAGACATTCTATTAAATTTTTACAATTTTTGGATGATATTAGACTGACCTAGAGAGGGTTGTTGGTCGAGTTTCTCCAAGACAAATTCAGCCGACTATCTATTCATATGAAACACAACAATCTCAAATTTTATTTTATTTATTTATTGGTAACTCTGATTGATCTAAATTTTTTAATAAAGCTTGAGAATGCATTCTCACACAATATGCTAAATATTTCATAATTTTTGGAGGAGGTTTGACCTATTAAGTAAATGATTTGCAGTAATATTTTTATGACAGAAAATTCAGCTAATTAAAAGAAAGTGTAAAGTTGGGTCAGTTTTCAATTGACCAAAGCATCTTAATTGATTATATGAGTAACCTAGCAGCCAAGTATCTCTTGTATTTCATCATTCTAGTTAGAGAAATGAATTCTAGAGAGAGAGGAGAGCTAGGATTTTGAGGGGGAAAGTGGTGGAGATGTTAACCTAGGGGTTCACCATCCAATAAATGATGAAATCAAGTAAGTTTAGCTTCTTTGTAAAATATTTCATGGTGAATCTTCTCTCACATGTCAATATTCCATCCATCCACTTATTTTATTCAAAATGATATCTAATCACCCCCTTTTCTCACTCTTTCTCTCCTATTCTCCATTTCTAGTGTTTCTGAGTTGAGAGGAGGCATAAATGGATTTAAAAGCAAGAACGTTGGTAGATTTCTAAAAATTCAGCGTTACCTACATTTTTAAGGTGCTTGTCACCTTAGGTGAGTGTGTATCTCTATCTTACACTTTATATTCATGTTGAAAGCATAATTCTATTCGATTAAAATAATCAAAAACCTTGATTGCATCGGTATGTGATTGGGTACTGATTCAGAAAGATATTAGGGAATCAAATTTTACTGGTTCTTATTATTTTTCATTGTATTGAACCTTCTTAGTTCTTGATATATTTAAGGATATTCTGATATGCTTGGGAATTGAATTGATATGTATAGAATCATACTTGAATTGCATTAGAATGAATTATACAAGTATATTGTTGAATCTTACTAAAATTTAATATGATATATACATAAGGATCAATATGAGGTGGTGATATTCCCTATTTAGGGTTTGTGTTGCGGGATTGAATTAAATGAGATAAGAATGATGAAATTTTATCAACATAAATCAATATATGCATTAGGTAGGGATTGGATAATATATGAATAAAGAACATAAAATTTAAGTATAAAAGGTTATTAATGAAGAGGGAGATTGATATATCTAGTTAGATGTGGAACACACTTCATACAGTAACATTCACAATCATATGAAGAACAAATAAATTTGCAATGATCAATTCTTTCCTTAAATCAAAACTTTAAGAACAACGGTGAAATCTATCAGTTCAATTCAAAATGCTTATTATAAAAAACTACCATCATCTAACAGCTGGGATGGAACACTTACACATTTCATGCCTAGAAATGAGGTGAGAGCATCGAAAATCCTATGTGTAATGGTACATATATTAGGTGAGAGCACCTAGGTCTACATGAGAGAGCCAACCCCTAGAATGTACCACTACAATTAGATAATAAATATTGAAGAAAATCATCATGCATATATTGAGAGGAAAGATAGAATTTTATGAATTAGATAATCAATTTAGGGCTACATCATAAATATGTAAGAAACAAGTCATCAAATATGGTACAAAGTGAAATAACATGTATAACATATGTCAATTAAGCTTTTCATTGTATGAATAAATCAAGATATTTTATAGAATGCTAACTACATAAATAAAAACAAGATACAAGCAAAGGATTCAACTTGTATTTTAAAAAGTACAACATTTTTATTTCCAGTCATTGGATTCAATCAGCTCAAATAGATATAAATAGTGATTTTAAGCCAATATGCCACAAAGTAGTTCAAGGAGACAGATAACATAATCGTATTGTCCAATCTGAATATAAAAGAAACCTAGCATACCTATTTGAAGTTAACCTATCTTCATAAATCTGGATCATGGATGATCCAAACATAGGCTCATCACTAACATATTTTAGACCAGTTAATGTTTTACATAAACCTAAAACCACATTTTTATTAGTATAGATAAAGGTTACAAAGAAAATATAAATTTATAAATTTTCCATTTCAAATCCCAATGATTTTTTTTTACTTATATATTAATTCCTATGAACTTTACAATATACAACTATTATAAATCTATGAAACAAAAATCAATCTAGGAAAATAAAAGATAGTACCCGACATCACTCATCAATTGTTTGATGCATGAAAGGGTACATCAATATTTTGCCCAAAAAACAAAGGTTATGCAATATAAAATAAAATAGATGCAAAAGCCTCTACACCCATACAAGACATCACCAAATCAACTAAACCAAAGGGAACTAAAGAGAGACTACAAAAACCACATTCTTTTTTTATCTCTTTCAACTGAGAATCTATAAAGCTTGGAAAAGCTTTGTTGTAAGATTGTGATACATCAATCTACTACACATCATACCCAGGAGAGGTTCTCTATGGCTTCTTGATGGTCCCATTATCTCAAGAAGCCCAAGAATAGGATAACGAGATGACCAAGAGTCATAGTACTATGGTTGCAATCAATAGTGAGCTAAGAAAACACAAAAATGTGTTTCAACGTAGAAAATAACTCAATCAAGTTCAGGAAACCACTACAAAGCCTATGATGAGAAAACCCAAGCCAATATCAATAGAAGATAGGGACATTGTGTCACCACAATAAAACATTGAAGAAAGGGACACAAAATAGGATAAGATCATATATATCTAACCCGTCCATTATAACACACACAATTTAATGCCTTCCCATTTATTAATACTATATACAGAAGAAACAACAAATATATATACAAAAATATGGGCAAAGGTCACATATTTGACATACTAAAGAATTCATGTAACTGAGTTCAGGAACAAAGTCTAATATAAAAAAAAACTAAAATTGTTGGTGTAAAAAGTTGTACGAGGCCAAAATGAAGACAATGGAGGCACTTTAGTCTAGGTGATGGTAACATGCATGGAAACAAATTCGAAGAAGATGTAAAAGAAGGAGAGGTTGGTGGATATATGGATGAAGTGATTGGGTTCAAAGGGACAATGTGATAACTTAATTTTTTTTTCTCCTATAGTGTACTAATTCTCTCTCATCAAGTGGTCCTTTTACTAAATTTGATATTAATTTTATAATTGGAGTGTTGTTACAATCCAAATTTTTCTCGTCGATGATCCATTTAGGATAATTGCACTAATATTTATGCATTAAGGTTTCACTATCTTGAAACAAATTTTAGAGATTATAAATATGCCTCTCTTGGTATGTAATGTATTTAATATTTTAGAGCTCTCGACTAAAAATCCAATAAACAAAAAAACAATTAATCGAATCATCATAGCCCAAGATATGGAAAATCCAATGAAACAAAAAATGCTTTAATCGGATCATCATAGCCCAAGATATGGCCATATGACTATTGCTACTTAATCCTTATTTTGATCAATTTACTTGAGTTTTGATCCTTAATGGGTCATATCAAGCACACGACCCATGTGTTTCTAGTGTTCTTTTCCTCCCATTCGTGAGGGCATGGTGCACTCCTAACCATGGGATCTCCTCCCACACATCACCTCTCTCTTATATGATGAGATCATCATCTACCTATAGATATACACTATAGTAGAGACACATTGTACCCACATGAAACCACCCAATAAAAGCCCTTCCTTACCTCTTTTGTCATAGTGAGAAAGTGTATCTTCCTATTTCTTCTCCCTCTTCTTTTCCCCTAACTTTTCTCAGGATTTTGTGAACCCTGACACCTAGGTTCCTTTCTCATTCCTTCCCATACCTTGAGTTGCTTCCATGGTGACACCCCCATGACTGCAAATTGCGGCTCTCTCTTCCAATGCTCTTCTACCCATATTTTTTATCCCTATGGCTTCACAAAGACAAGGAGAACTCGACCAACCTTCTCTTAGGTCCTATGGCATCTTCTCATTTATATATACCACTCTTCATTGCCTAGCATTCACCCTCATCAAGGTTTTCCAAATGTAAGTAGTGATGTTAAATTCAATCTCAATGGGTTTCTTATCAGTTCATTCCATATAACAATTCTCAAAAAATATTCATAGAGACATCTAAACTAGAAATAGCATAGGCATATAAACATCTTGTATCATTCATCATACTTAGAATAGGTTCATCATGCTACACATACTTATTCCATTTAATTCCTATACATATAAATAAATTTCAAATCATGAATGTGCATAACACACTTAATATTCCTCACTTACTATATGCCACTCTTCAGCAAAGACCATATTCAATGCATGTGTGATTTTATTATAAATTAATCCGAGAACGCCATTCTCAGAATACAAGTATCCTAACATACAATCTGACAACACATTTCTATAAATCAATTCATATCCTTGAACCTCATCTTGTGATTTAATTAAACTATACTCATGTGCATTCCTTAGTCCCTAATTTGGGATCATTATCATCAGCATCTCATAGCTCATTATTTTGGGGTTAGGGTTAGGTTATTATATCCTTCTACTAATTTTCATCGTTTTCCCTTCCTTTCATATTCATCAATTTTAGCTTATTTCATTTTATCATCATCACTCTAGGAACAAAGCATTCTAAATTTACTTGATTGATAACGTTTCTCTCTCATTGAAATCCTTCATAGTCTTATTTTTTGCACACTTTATTCAATTTAGGAACACACAAATAATCAAAATATATAGACTATACACTCCATCATACACATATTATTAATTTCATTTTTTAACTTGTCATTGTCATTTGGTTATTCTTATCCATCTTGTTTATTGTAATTAATTGGGTGTACCATTTCATTGACTTCAAAATTCATTCTTATAATTAACAAATGTCACTATGTATCTTATGATACTACTCACTTTAGCTTAAAATAATGGGTTAGGTTACATCTTCTTACATCAAAATCTCTAATCATTCTTCCCAATACATTATTATTTAGCTTGTATAAAAGGACCCATATTCATGTGAGGGTTTACAAAATATTTCATAAATCATGCTAAAATAGATACATTAGGATTAGTTCATATAAGTAAGACCCATCATCTTCAATTAAAGTATTAATACCTACACTTCATCATTTCATCACATTTATAACATTATATAAAAGTTCTAGCTTTAGCACTCATACTCGTCTTAATATTAAACTTCTAGGGTTTTCAAGAAGTCATACTTAGTTCAACACATCATAAGAATCATAACGCCAAGTAATCTCATCAAGGTGCACATGGGTTCATAAGGGCTATTCACACACGTGGAATCCTAGTTTCCATTTTCACATATTTTACTTATCAATCATAGGGGCATTCCCAACCCCTTAGGTCACAAGGACTCTAGTGTAGGTGAGATTGAACCACAACTTACATATAGTACATCTTAAAAATAAATTGGTGTAACTAGGTTTACTTCTATGACTTGCTTAAGTAGTATAGTAACATTTAGATTTCCCTTTGCATCCATCGTTTTGATGGAAATATATGTCAATTATTAGAATTGTCATAGCTAGATATTTATTAGTGTTTTTATAAATCTAGAATATGATACAATCTCATTCTTGAATCTTACTCATTATCCCTTACAAAACATGTATATGATGTTTTGCTATTATTCCTTTGGCAGAGTGCTCCTCAATTGGTTTCCACTCCTTACACTTGGTAAGACCTAGATATTCAATTATTGTTGGGTACCATTAGGTATCATCAAAATCTCCAATTGTTATTAGACACCCATACTATTACTCAAGATGTCATCCACACTAGGTTGAACCCCTTCTTCCCTTTGGCAAGCTCCATCTTCTTTCTCTTGATCTCTGCCTATTGGTAGGTCATTTTCTCCATTGTGACACAGACCACCACAACGACTTTATAGTGTTATGGAAATCTCATTCTCAAATTGATCATTTAAATATATTGTATAATGACCTAGTAAACCTTTATTTTATTAAACTTATAATTATTTCATTATGTATAATTTCTATATTATATGTTGTATGTAATAGTGAATAACATATTCAAACAAATTTGAACATTTGAAATACATGAAGTGAGTTGCTAAATATTTGCATTGTATTTCACTTCAATGAATAACAAGAATGTACTGAATGAATCATGTACAATACTATTGAACTTTCATAGTAAATTCTTCTCATATTGAATTAATTATAAACATTAAATAACTACACTACTGGAATTATATACTCAATATGAATTACATGAAATCAAAAGTTTATTCTTGAATTCTCAAATTGGGATCATTACTAAACTGCAACAAATTTAATAATATGTTCTAACATTTATTTTTTCATTTGATTATGGAAAAACCTAAGACACGGGTGTCATCAAAATTTATTATCTCCAAATATCATACAATTCATGTGTGTGACAAATCAAAGGATATTATTTATTGGAATCCATCACAAGTTTTTCAACTCAATTAAACTCACAGTTGAAATCTCAAATTTCGAATTGTTGAACTGAAATTGTAAGACACTAGAAAAGACAATATATGTTCTTCATGTTTAGGGCATGGATTCTATAAATCATGGCTAATTTTTAATTTCCACTCGCCTCAAGTCTGATTCACGTTGTTATACTTTAATATAAGTCATCTCGTTTGAATTTTGACGAAACATCCCAAATATCGCTCTAACAGACCTCCTATTTGTTATTCATGTAGAAGGGTAGCTTACTGAAGGAAGAAAAAGAAGAGAAAGAAATAAGAGATACCATGATGCAGAGTTGCTAATGGTTTTGACCAAGGAAATAGGTAGAGAAGAGATAAAAGCTCATCAAGAATTTTTTACCTTCATTGATCTAACCTAGGCTTCCTATCATTTACCATGTTATTCCCCAAGATTTCCATAGAAATCACCCTAACAATAACCTCTATTGTGTTTTATGGTTTTGGATATGCTAATTAGAAACCTAAGAAATCAAAATTTGTCCTATTTTCTTAGTAAATATCAAGTTATGAATGTATTAATAATTGATTGTATTGTAAGAAGAATTAATTGGGCAGTAATTGCATCAGACTACTTGCATTGGGGTCCATACACGTCTTTTGCGCATCAAGTTGCACATACATCTTCTTATGCACTTCAATTGATTTGGTTGCATTGGGAAGATGTGTGCATGTGTAACATCCAAAACTTGGACATATTCTCTTTTTGGCCCTTTTCCAAGCTTTTCCTTTCCTTTCTATCCCTTTTGGCCTTGATGTTTAAATTGTAAAATTTATAGTGGTTTGGTGAACAATTTTTCTATAATTATACCAATTAAAGGGTTTATGCACAAATACCTCAGTGAAATCTTATTTAAGGATCTAAAATGCAAAATCACCACTGAAGTGGAACAATGGTAAATAAATTTGTACTAGATGTGCAAAGCCCCAAACCTTTCTTAATGTATTAAACAATCTTAATTACCATACTTAAGTGTTATAAACCTTAATCTAACATTTTTATGTGTTTTGAAATCAAAACATGAGCCTAAGTTTTAGATTTGGTTCAGTTTGGGCGTTGTTTGTGCAATTTTAGGTACAATTTGGACTTTCATGCAATTTAACCAATTGGGAAGTTTTCTTTGCAAATTATCACATGAACTATAACCCTTAGATATTCTCTTACCATTCTCAAGATTTTTAACCAAGGGGCACCTAGTTGCACCTTGGTTTGAAGGTTATTCTCTCCAAGGGCATTTTAGGAATTATCCTCCTTATGAATGAGCTTATCTTTAAAAGCTATCAACCAATGGGGTTATTTCTTTGATTAGAGGACGGTGGGGATAGCCTATAAGTCTCCATGGCCTTTTAGGACCGACATTTGATATACAAGAAGTCTCTATGACCTATCCTCTTGCATGGCCATGAAGCCCTAGCCTAAGGACATGGAAAGTCTCATAGACACCTCATGCTTGCCCCCTTCTTTATAAAGCCATGTCTACCTCTTCCCACCTCCAAATCTAAGAAGCAATCCACTCCTTATCTTTCCTCCAGCTTAGAGCATCGTTCCTACTCTATTTTGACATGAAGGTGTTGTCCCAAGGTAAAAGAGAGTGTTTACCTTGGTGAAGAAGGCTCCTAGGGTTCGAAATTTGCTCTATTTAGGGATTCTAAAGCTCCTTCTTGGTGATTTCAACCAAAATTAGTAAGTTTCCTCCTTTCCTTCCCAATTTTCATGTTTTTAGTATTTCTCCCACCTTCTTACAGGTAGGAACCATGGCCTTCCATGGTGAAACCCCACATAGAGCCTTAAACACCTCATCTCCATGTTCTTTTGCTAGGGTTTTTCACCTCTAAAGTGGAGAAGGTACTTCTTTCTCGAGATAGGAGCTTTGTTAGAGAAACCAGCCTCTTTAGCTTATGAATCTTTCTTCTTGAACTTGTCCACCTTCCCTAGAGGCAAGTTTTGTTAACCCCTTTCTCATATATTTCTTACTACATGCTTAAAACCCATGCTTCTATGTTTAAAATCGATGATCTCCATCTCTATTTACCATGTTCTTCTAGGGTTTTGGTTTACTGCTATTTTACCTTCTCTAGAAGCTCTAGTTTGGTTACCTGTGCAACTCCAAACCTGATCTTGGGTCAAATGGTGTTTTCTCCCTCTCCCTCTCTCTTCAATTATCTCGATCAGTTTGATGATGTGGTAATTTCCTATTGGTGAGTATTGAAAAATTCATATCTTCTCATCCGCTTATCCAAATTTGATAAATAAACATGTTTTGGAATCAAAAAATTAATATCTATCTAATACAAATATTTTCAAGGTATTATTTTGAAGTTTGAAGAAAGGTGATTTTTGGAAAATGAATTTAATGCATAAAATTCATAAAAAGTACATGTTAATCATCATAACTCCAAAATCAACATAAAAATGTATTTTCTTGAACATGAGAGCCTAATAAGTTCGTTGGTGAGGTTTTCAAATTTTAAATCTGATTTTTGTTAAAAAGTTCTAAAATTAGGGTTTCTATACATTAATGTGCATTATGTGCTCTTATACATGTTAATACATTGAATATAGGAAAAGTGGAACTTGGACTCAATTAAAGTGGTGAAAGTTAGTAATTGATATTAGTAAGAGGGGTATGTGCATTCTTACACCCTAAGTTGGGATATTTGCAAACCAAACCCTATATTTCCCTAATGAGGCTTAAATGAACCCTATTCCTTCTATTCATGATTCTTTTGTTAAATTGACTCAAAATTGGTAATGATATTCTTTTTCTTGGGTCTTGTACCCCACTTCCATGTTATAATTTATATGATTCTTTTACTTGCCATGATAGCTTTTATAGCATGTTTATTTTATGGACTATTTATCTATAGTAGTGGTACTTATGTACAACCACCCATAGATAGGGCATGTATTTATTCACCCTAGGGAATGTCTTATTCTCCCCAATAAAAATATGTGCAGGTGACTGGGAATGTATTAATTATCCCCTCACCTATAGGTTGAGGTCTAGTAAGTGCCTCAACTCTACTTAGTTAATGTAGTCAATATTAATCATGCATGAAAATCTTTTATTGTTTTCTTGTTATGGAAAGCATCTATTTTGATTATGTCTCATACTCTTGATCTCTTCATCTATTGATGAACTTATAGCCTTTACTTCCATGCTATTTTCTTTCTTTTGTTCTTGATCATATTGTTGACACATACCTTGTTTTCTCTCTCTTGCTGGGTGATTCCCAACCACCCAGATTTAGGACAAGGTGTCGAACAAGACCAAGGAGAACATAGCTTTAAATGTGGACCTAGCTCTTAGAGATGTTTTTTGGAGATATATTTGAAGTAGTTTAGACTTCCCTCTACTTAGATCCTTATATTGTATCATACATGTAAACCCTTATGGGATATTATGATATACTTTTGTAATCTTTTGTGAAAATTGAATAGAGTCATTTGTTTAATTCCGCTGCTACACTTTGGTTGTTTTGAATACCATTTATTGAAACTTGGAAATTTTACACCTATTCCAACGTACCTTTCACTGTGTTTGGAATGGATTTTTATTCTTCAAAGTTTTTTTTAGTGGGGAGTGGATCCCCCTCTCGGGTCACACTCCTTATAGAATGGTATCAGAGCCCATGGTAGTCAGAATCTGACTATTTCAATTTTGTCTCCCTAATTAGAACCCTTGCCTCATATAGTTCCTCTTCAAATGACACATTTGTCCTAGAATTGATCTATGTTACATTTTAGATGTTTAGGATCATAAGAATTTCACATTAGAAACATGTTTAATTAACCATAATGTGATGATCCTGTTAGGTAGCTACTAGGACATGAAGATGAAAGCAAAGATGTCTAGAAAGGATCAGGGTTTTGGGGGCTGGCGAAATTTTTCTTCCGCATCACTAGCTTGGTTTACGAGGATTCCTGAATCCATATGATACACGTTGATACTGACTATCCAAGATAGAATGCCTATAGGAAATAGTAGCCTTAGGCACCTAAGTTGGATAATTTTAAGAACCTAATATTTTGAACTTATCTTTCAGGTGTAATGACTTGTTTTAGGATGGATACCCAATATTGTTCTCTTATGTTCCCTAGAACCACATGTTTGGATAGTCTATCCCTAATAACCTAGACTTTGAAGTTTGGTGTTTAGTAAGCAATCAGAGTGCACATTGGAAGCATGATGGTCTTGTAAATGGTTTAGTTAGACTCACCAATTTACCTCTTGATTAGTTTGGCTTGGTAGGTCAAACCTTTTAAGGGGTGGAAAGTAGTTGGTTTGATGATGTTTGGGTAGTCATATTTCAAGGACGAAATCCTTTTTAAGGGTATGGAGTCATGTAACATACCGAAATCTAGCTACACTAACTCTAGAAATCCTAACTCTATAATTATGAGGATAGTTTGCTTGGATCCTTAGTTTTAACCAACAAAGTTATAGTTGTAACCCCACATGCTTGTTGTTATCCTAAAGAACATATAATGGTCATCCAGTCAATTGTTCACATGTTTGAACCCTAATGAATATCTAATGCACATAATATGAGTAACTCACATATTAATACTAATAGTGGGTACACATGAGGATATACATTTCTTGTACCAATAAACCCTAAAGAAATGATGAGCAAGATAATTGTAACATAATCTTGTATTAAATGCATACTAAGAATGTATGTATGAAGAATAATGATCATATTGGCCTAAACCCTAAGTTGTAATCATCTATCCTTAACCTATAAATCCTTAATGATAGTCTTGACGCATTAGTAACATTAGGTGCCATAATCAAATAACATACTTTAATACACATAAATGATATATAATCACCCAGTCATAGATTAATCAGGTCATCAATGTGAAATACATATCACCTTGTTCTTTAATACACACTGAATTAATCACCTAATCATAACTTGGTATGTGAATAAAATCATAAATATGTAATATGTCCCATCTTGATCACTAACATATATATAATGACTTCAATATGGATAAGAAGTAATTGAGTCACATAAATGTGCATAATCAATAATAAGAAATGAATAATTATGAGAAAATGATTAATGATGACATAAATGTAAAAAGGTAATGTGACAATGTTTAATATTTATATAAGTAATTAATGTGACATTATTTGGATTAATTGTAACAAATTTGATAAAGTGTCTTATTTCATGCAAATAATCTATTATAATTCAATAAGGTGATAATATAGTCTAAACCCAAACTATTAAGGATAATAATCTAGAATATTAATAGACATTAAGATAATTGAGAACAACTATAATTGTTCTAAAACTCCTAATGAGATAAATAAGAAATATATAGGGTTTGTGAACAATAATGAAATAAGGCTCTTTTGGAAACAAAGTTAATATGACATGACACAATTAAAAGAATAATGATAATGTGATATTCTAATAAATATAATGCTAATAAGAAAATAATGTTAAAAATAAATCTTAATAGAGGAACCCTTGGTGATCCTGGAGAACCTGACCTATGAATAGTTTCATGTGAAGAATCTGAACTCCCAAATTAAAAAAAATGAGGAGTTTGAGTTAGTGAAAGTTTCGGTGGAAGTTTTATTGTTTGGAGGAAATAACCAGGGAGTTAAAGATAAAATGTTTCATACTCACACTCCTCTCTTTTCTTATGATTTCAAGGACAAAATCTTCTTTAAGGGGTGGAGTGTTGTAACATTCCGAAACTTGGACATATTCGCTTTTTGGCCCTTTTCCAAGCTTTTCATTTCCTTTCTATCCTTTTTGTCCTTGACGTTTAAATTGTGAAATTTATAGTGGTTTGGTGAACAATTTTTCTATAATTATACTAAGGAAATAGTTTATGCACAAATACCTCAGTGAAATCTTATTTAAGGATCTAAAATACAAAATCACCACTAAAGTGGAACAATGATAAATAAATTTGTGCTAGAAGTGTAAGGCCCCAAACCTTGCTTAATGTATTAAACAAGTTTAATTTCCATACTTAAGTGCTATAAACCTTAATCTAACTTTTTATGAGTTTTGAAATAATAACATGAGCCTAAGTTTCAATTTTGGTTCAGTTTGGACGTTGTTTGTGCAAGTTATGCAATTTTAGGTACAATATAGACTTTCATGCAATTTACCCAATTGGGAGGTTTTCTTTGAAAATTATCACATGAACTATAACCCTTAGATATTCTCTTAACATTTTCGAGATTTTTAAACATGGTTAACCTAGTTGCACCTTGTTTTGAAGGTGTTTCTCTCCAAGGGCATTTTAGGGATTACCCTCTTTATGAATTAGCTTATCTTTAAAAGCTATCAACCTATGGGGTTATTTCTTTGATCGGAGGATGGTGGGGATGGACTAGAAGTCTCCATGGACTTTTAGGACCAACATTTGATGTACAAGAAGTCTCTATGAGATGTCCTCTTGCATGGCCATGAAGCCCTAGCCTAAGGACACATGGAAAGTCCCATAGACACCTCATGCTTGCTCCCTTCTTTATATAGACATGTCTACTCCTTCCCACCTCCCAATCCAAGAAGAAATCCTCTCCTTAGCTTTCCTCCAGGTTAGAGCATTGTTCCTACTATGTTTTTCCATGAATGTGTTGTCCCAAGGTAAAAGAGAGTGCTTACCTTGGTGAAGAAGGCTCATAGGGTTCCAAATTTGCTCTATTTAGGGTTTCTAAAGCTCCTTCTTTGTGATTTCGGCCAAAATTAGTAAGTTTCCTCCTTTCCTTCCCAATTTTCATGTTGTTAGTCTCTATCCCACCTTATTACAGGTCAGAACTATGGCCTTCCATGGTGAAACCCCACCTAGAGCCTTAAACACCTCATCTTCATGTTCTTTTGCTAGGGTTTTTCACCTCTAAAGTGGAGAAGGTACTTCTTGCTCGAGATAGGAGCTTTGTTGGAGAAACCAGCCTCTCTAGCTCAGGAATCTTTCTTCTTGAACTTGTCCACCTTCCCTAGAGGTGAGTTTTGTTAACCCCTTTCTCATATATTTCTTAGTACATGCTTAAAACTCATGCTTCTATATTTAAAATTGATGATCTCCATCTCTATTTACCATGTTCTTCTAGGGTTTTGGTTTCTTGCTATTTTACCTTCTCTAGAAGATCTAGTTTGGTTACCTATGCAAATCCAAACCTGGTCTTGGGTCAAATGGTATTTTCTCCCTCTCCCTCTCTCTTCAATCATCTCGATCGGTTTGATGATGTGGCAATTTCCTATTGGTCAGTATTGAAAATTCATATCTTCTAATCTGCTTATCCAAATTTGATAAATAAACTTGGAATTAGAAAATTAATATCTATATATTAAAATATTTCCAAGGTATGATTGCAAAGTTTGATGAAAGGAGATTTTTGGAAAATGAATTTAATGCATAAAATTCATAAAAAGTACATCTTAATCATCATAACTCCAAAATCAACATAAAAATATATTTTCATGAACAAGAGAACCTAATAAATTCACTGATAATGTTTTTAGAATTTAAATCTGAGCTTTTCTAAAAAGTTCTAAAATTAGGGTTTTTATACATGAATGTGCATTATGTACTCTAATACATGTTAATACATTGAAAATAGGCAAAGTGGAAATCGGACTCAATTAAAGTGGTGAAAGTTAGTAATTGATATTAGTAAGAGAGGTATGTGCATTGTTACACCCTAAGTTGGGATATATTCAAACCAAACCCTATATTTCCCTAATGAGGCATTAATGAACCTCATTACCTCTATTCATGATTCTTTTTTTAAATTGACTCAAAATTGGTAATGATATTCTTTTTCTTGGGTCTTGTACCCCACTTCCATATTCTTGTTTATATGATTCTTTTACTTGCCATGATTGCTTTTCTAGCATGTTGATTTTATGGAATATTTAGCTATAGTAGTGGTACTTATGTACAACCACACATAGATAGGGCATGCATTAATTCGTCCTAGGGAAAGTCTTATTCTCCCCCATAAAAATATGTGTAGGTGACTGGGAATGTATTAATTCTCCCCTCACCTATAGGTTGAGGTCCGGTAGGTGCCTCAACCCTACTTAGTTAATGTAGTCAATATTAATCGTGCATGTAAATCTTTTATTGTTTTCTTGTTATGGCAAGCATCTATTTTGATTATGCCTCATACTCTTGATCTCTTCATCTATTGATGAACTTAGAGCCTTTACTTCCGTGTTATTTTCTTTCTTTTGTTCTTGATCATATTGTTGACACATACCTTGTTTTCTCTCTTTTGTTGGGTGATTCCCAACCACCCAGTTTTAGGACAAGGTTTCGAACAAGTCCAAGGAGAACATAGCTTCACAATATGGACCTAGCTCTTGGAGATGTTTCTTGGAGACAGATTTGAAGTAGTTTAGACTTCCCTCTACTTAGATCCTTATATCGTATCATACATGTGAACCTTTATGGGATATTATGATGTACTTTTGTAATCTTTTGTGAAAATTGAATATAGTCATTTGTTTAATTCTGCTGCTACACTTTGGTTGTTTTGAATGCCATTCATGGAAATTTGGAAAATTTACACCTATTCCAATGTACCTTTGACTATGTTTGGAATGGATGTTTTATTCTTCAAACTTTTTTTTAGTAGGGAGTGGATCTCCCCTCTCGGGTCACCCTCCTTACAGCATGTCTTACCAAAATTTTGATATCTCTCGTTTTACTCTAATTTCACATATTTTCTTAGCATTCAAGTTTAAGTTCAATTTTCTACCAAATTTTACTAAACGTTGAATATATAATATAATAATTTGTTATTCAATTAATTGATTAAGTCATTTAACCATAAAGTTTTTCCAATATATGTTTTTGTTCTCTTGCTATATATTTTTGTCCTTCTTTAAGGTTTAAATTCTTTTCTTTGGAGGGGGGTAGAAGTTTGGAGGATTCTAATAAAGTATGTGTTTTTAATTATCTATATAAATATAGGATTAAGTAAATTATCACGCAAATAATTATTATCAAATTAACTAATAGCGAAATAATTGAAACTAGGGTTTTCCTTAAGCTTAAATTGCCATATAAGATAGTAGTGGTTATAAAAAAAATCTATGTACTTAGTTATAGAATGGAAAGTCATATTCATGAATACAAAATTAATATGATTTATTTCATCATACTCCCTCTAAAACATTTCATGTATGGTATCGAATAGAAGTGTCGATGTATACTTATAAAATTTATCACCAGAAACTCCATTCCACTCTCTTCATATCATGTCAAACATCCTATCTGTAACTATGGAAAATAAAACTATAAATTACATCCAAATCCTCGACCACTCTTCTTATATTGTATAGATGTGCCATATTGGTTTATTGGTTACATTGCTATATTATGAATATTATACATGCTCACATGAGTACATTAGTTTGACAAACAAAATATAGGTTTAGGAAAAGACATATTTACTTCTGAAATGTATCTAAAATAATATTGTATCCATTTTGGTTCTACGTGGAAGGATAATATAGTAGAATATTCACATTATAGTTTTGTTTAATTCCATAGATAAATGTTTAAGTGAATTGGTCATGGGACATCCAAAATCTTACGATTTATAATGATATATCCCAATACTTTTAGAAAATATGAACTCACAAGCACTACTAATTGCAATTCTTTTAAATAATAACTAGATAGTTTAACACACATGTATTATATATAACAAGAAAATTTTAATTTTAAAATTGATTTTCTTGGGGTTTCCATGGAGTTTCATCCTCACCCCTAGATGCGTATGAGTATCATTTATATTTACATTGTGTTGAAGGTTATTGACAACCCTAGACAACAATATCCATGACTTTTAATCTAGGAATGTCACTAAAGAAACACTCCCTCTTCCCTCTACTTGACATCACCAAGATGAGATGATATTCTACTTGTAAGTGAATAATATTCAATTGTAACATCCCAGAAACCCATGACATGACATATCAACTTGGTTTCTGAGGGTTATAGGATTTTGAGTATCAAGACCAAGAAAAGATGCAACCTAAAACTATATTGATAATATAGTCATTTACACAAGCATTTCTTGAAAGAAAATTTGTACATATGTTTACATGACCCATGGGTCTAGCAAAACCACAAAAAAGAAAACTAAATGTGGTCTTCATAATACTTCTAAGATCTCTCAAGATAGTCTATGATAAGATAACATGCATACACGTGCATCCACATAATTAACCTATTGAAAGAAAGGTTTGCCATATCCCAAATAGGATAAAGAGAGTTAGACAATTGTCTAAATATGTCAGATAGAAAAGAAAAAGATAGCATCAAGATATTTTTTATTTAACTGAGCTACATTCTTAATATTTATTGAGATGACAACTATATCAAAGAAAATAGATGGATATGGAACATCACAAGGAAATATAACTAAGAAATAGTGGTAGTTTGTGTATTTTCTTTTATAATACTTAATAAGTGGGATACCTTATTCCATAAATGAGTTTAACTACAACTCTCAGAGAAGGTGTCAATTCACCTTGAGCAACTGGCCTGCAACTACAATAAACTTTCTTAGCCAAGACTTTAGTCCATTAGGGTTACCAAAACACCTGTAAGTACCTAGGCAAACCCTCATCCACTCATATACATTGCATGCTCCAAACAATGAATCATATTACCACATGCAGCCAATGGTCACCTTTCTAAGACCAGAAGAGGGTGCTCCTTACAAAAAATGTCACTTGGAGTATCATTAGTTAGCATGCTTAATCTTTGCAGGAGGTTATTACCCATTACTAGCATGATCATGCCTGACTCTACATGACCAACCCAAATGTGCACCTGGTGCGTCCCGCCAGAAGTGCACACACTAATCAATTAAATATGACTAGATGCACCCCACATGCTCAGAACACACATGGCATCTTTCAAAATTTATAAGGGGCCTACACGAACACACTCACATACACCAAAATACTACACCCGCAAGCGCACATGGTCATGTCATTGGCGGAAAGTATAGGGTCGATCCATAGGGAGAAAAGGGGGCGCTGGAGCTAGGTTAGTTTTGGCTAGGTTCCTAGTGCAAAGTCTAGGGTTGAAGGTTTTAAAGGTTGATTTTGTTTATTACACTAATGGTGAGCAAGAAAGCAACTAAAGGAGAGAAAACAAGGTCAAAACCTATGTTAACCCTAGACAATTAATTCTACTGAGCAAGAAACGACAAGGCAAGCAAGAAAAAAAAAAGCTATGCTAAGACAGGCAAGAAGAAATCTAGACTACACTAAGCTAGCAAACAAGGAAAAAGAACAATTAAATACCTAACTAGCAAGAACAAAGCAAGAACAAGGCAAGAAGATAACTAAGCAACTAAAGAGATGACTAGGCTAATACTAGCTAAGTAAGAAGGCAATTAAGGTGTTAATGCAATAAAGGGAGATGTAGGTTGTTTGGGGGATGCACTTATCAATTAGGTTGAGTGTGATGACATGGGAACATTATGCTTTCATTTATATTAACAAACCAAACAACAAGCTAAACCCTAATGAATTACCCTAAACTACTAATTGGTCATAGATACGATAGGTTGTGTATAGGGGAACTAGTCCCTAACACCTCCTACTACCCTTATGGGGCTCAACTGGGTTAGGGTTTAGGTCTAATTCAACTAGAGTCTAAACAAGTCTAGGTTTATATGTTAGAGTATCTTAGGATGATTAAGGGATGAGGGTAGTAATGGGACTGTAGGTGAGGATTTAGGCCTGACATCACCCACAATCTAGCTTTGAGAAAGCTCCATGCTAAGCACACTGAATTCATCTAAACTAGCTACTTAGATGTCTCAACTAGGGTTAGGAGAATTGATTATCATGTAGGAATATGGGTGGCTACCTAGGAATCCATGAATTAGACCTAGGAGCAAATCCCAAAATTCACACATATAAGCAATTTCCCTAAATTCCTAGGTGATTTCAAGCACAAACCAATAAGCAATCCATGAAGAATGAGATAGAAATAGAACATAATCATTAGCAAATGAAATTATAATGTTTACATATCATTTTCCCCCAGCATGGTATCAAAGTAACAATTTTGTCCCTAAACAGCCTACCTACTCATAGAAATAGAAAATACAAAAAAAGGAGAAAGAGGGAGAAGTAGTCATGAATCTCGATGTAGATGGAGTGATCCGCCTCTCCATCTACTAAAAGGACGTCCTCTCTCTTCCACCAAGATTCAAGGGCATGGAATGAAGGTGGAAAGTAAGCAAAACACCAAGAGACTAGGGTTTTGGTGGTGGAAATGATGAAATGGAGTGGGTGGAGGTGGAAATGAAGTGGAATGGCTAATGGGCAAAAATGGGGAGCTGAGAGGGGGTAGAAGGTAGTTAAGCTTGTGCCCCATCTGCCACTTATGTATATATAGGTGGTGGGGAACCACTAGGTCAAGTGGGGGTAAAATGGTGAATTAGTGGAAGAATTGTATGTAGCACGGCTGTGCTGGGTAGAATGGCCATAGTGGGAAGCGGTGAGAATGGTCGTGGTGTAGTAGAACAATTGTGGTAAAAATGGTGAAAATGATCATGGAAAGTGGTGGTTTTGAACTAAAGGTGGCACGGTCGTGGTGGTGCATGGGTGGAACGACTGTGGTGGCTTGCCCATTCTTGAAACCACACATGTGTTGACTGAGCTACAAATTGGCCATGCAAGGTGGCACAACCGTTCTGGGTGAATGTGGCACAACCATTCTTTATTGCACAATCGTTTTGTTGAGCTTGTTCTTCAATGTCTGGTATGTGACTTGATCTTGGGTCAGCACGGCCATTCGGAGGTACCACGATCTCGTTGGTCCTTGTATCAACACTTTGAGTTGAATCTTTGTGTTTCCTAGGACATCTTTGCTTCAATTGATTTTTGTTCACTAAAGGTAGGTTGAGGGATCCTTCGACTTCACTTTGGGTCTCTATAAGGGTAGATAAACCCTAGGATCACTCTTTCTCTCTCTTACATCCAAGTGTGGTCTAAATACCTAAAAAACATGTAAATAATGTCCATAAGTTCATTTTACACAAATATGCATATTAGGGGAAATAACATGTAATCTAATAGGTATAGATGTGATTGAAATGCAATATGACATAAGATAGATCCCGAAAATAGATATGCATTACCACCCCAAACTTAAAACATACTTATCCTCAAGTATGCCCCAACTCAATCTCTCTACAATTTCTCCACAATTAAGAAGTGACAAATGCAATGAAAAAGATGAATATTGACTAGATGGGCTCAAAGATGACTAAGCACATGCATTCCACCTCACTCTTCTCCTCTTTCACAAACCAATCATGATTAAAGCATTGAGCATGCAAACTTCAAATATAGAGCATAGGAAACAATCCATATGTCTATCCTATCACTCTGGGTAAACCGTTTCATGGTGGCCAAGGTAAAAAATGACTACTTTTTCTATTTTACATTCATGCATTCAATCTCATATGTCCATCCACACGAAGTAACCGATGTGACTGCGAAAAAGGGAAAAATGAGCTAGTTTTGATGTTTCCTTACTCCATGGGCATGAAAAAGGAAGAAAGGGTTGGAATAAGAGTTTAGAATACTTTTACACATTCATATTTTCTTTATTTAGATACTCTTAAATAGGAGCATATTTTATTTCCTTTTTGCATTTTTATCTTTTTTTTCTTTGCCCTTGGCGTAGGTAGGGCATATGATGGAGAGAGTGAAGCGGGGAGATATAGATGTGGCCACCCCAAACTTTTGGAGGTGGTCACGGCTAAATATGTGCACTTTGGCATCCTTTCTTGAGGCGGACAGGTAAGAAGATGGTAGAAGAAAAGTGAGTCAAAGAGGGGTTACTAGTATGGACTTCAACATGAGATCTCCTAAATGAAAGTTACTCCAACAATTTCATCAAGCAATGATACACCACATGAATGAGTAATATTATAGCTACATTTCTATCATGAGATTCTATAAAACTCTAAGAATTTGCGGCTTGCTTCAATCACAATTCAACCAAACAGTTCACAAGCATGAGAGAGGTGTTTCACATGTAAAAATTCAAGATTGAGGACATTTGGCAATAAACCATGGTAATTCACTTGCATTTGTCAAAGGTCATCATTTTCAATTCAAAAAGTAGAGATTGGGTCAAAACATGTTTTTTGGGAAGAACATTCTAAATCTGGGAAAAATTAGTCAATATGGTTCCAAATCACCTTCAATCACATCTAGACCTGCATTATGGAACACAAAGTAGGAAATAAGAAAATCCTATCTAAATCATGCAAAAATTACCAAAATCTACATGATATTCAATGCATGGCAAAAAGAGCATTTTTTTTAAATTACGCAAAATTTGAAACAAGGTAAACTATATTGCATGCAAGTATGAAAAGTAGGTAAAATCTAACCTAGATAGAAAAAATAACAAAACAAAAAAAAGTAAATGGTAGGTAAAATGCAAAAAGAGTGAAATTAGAAAGAGGGAATACTTCCCTACCACCTCAAACTTTTGAATAATGTTGTCATAAGCATGACACTAAAGTTCAGGAGTGATAGGGTAGATAATCATTGTGGTGTCTCTACGGGTGCTCCTCCCTATGGTAGAGGATGTTGGTAGTTGTTTCCCTAGTAGTCCACATGTGGAGGAGTGTAGGAATCTTGATATGCAGATAATGCACCCCACGAATCTCCCCCCATTGAGGGTTCCTCTGGGCATGGGCATGCTGGAACCGATACACGTGGTTGATTTGATGGTGCATCTATTGATGATCCAACCACAATTCATCACGTGTGCATTGAAATCCCCCCTATGCCATTAGAATTCTCTCCTGTGTACTATGAATACCCTCCAACTATGCATGAATGGTAGACATATCATATGTGTTCACTAAAGGTTGCTCTAGCTCTATTGTCCCTGCCTCCAACTCTCATCTTCTCACTCAACATCTCTCTCTAGTCTCTGCTTCTCTCCTCTACTCTTTCTCTAGTGACTCTCCAAATTTCTCATCCAGTACCACATCTAGTTTTCCTTCCTCTCTAGGGTGATCCTCCTCCTATACCCTTAGGGTCTCTAAGAAATGTAGAGTCAGGTCATACTCACCTAGGAGAGGTGGAGTATGGTAGTATAACTCCAATGAGAAACCTACATACAGGGGGGTTGACCAGATATATGATCTTTTGATCCACTATAGTAATCATGGAAGAACGAACCAAGTAATGCAGGTCTACTAATTTCCCCCCTTCTGCCCTTATGTATCCAGAAACATTATGTCCTAGGGAAGTCGCAATGGACGTCAAAATCCTCCCCGTAATGAATGGGATCTTACTCTTGGAGGGATCATCCTTAAGTGATCAATCAAAAAAGCACCCAGATTCACATATTTCCCTTTGACCATCCAACCCAAGACAAAAAGGTCCTTCTTTGTACAGTTTCCTTGGTTCTCATGTCTACTGAAAATTTTATTTGCAAATACTTTATGAACTTAGCAGAGGAATAGGTTGTGAATCAGACTTGTTTTAGATTACCCAGTTATGAAGTTTCTTTTTCTGGTGAAGTACTTCCACATGGCTATGTAAGTGGCACTTGAGTTATTTTCTATCCACCATCTCATCACTTGAGGTGAAAACTTGTTTAGCATTGACGAGGTGATGACCCAATGTTTATCCTCAATCATGACACTAATGGCACCTTATCCATCCTTGGAGACCTTTTCTAAGGTGGCAAAGAACTGACGTGTCATCTCCACATAGGTATCTCGTGGTGTCGCCAAAATCTCAAAGAGGCCCATTATTTCCATCACACCCTGGAAATAGGCGTAAAAACCTAAGCTCTCCATTGTTGCCCAACACACGTAATGGGTGGCAATCACATTGCGTGTCAAGCACTCTGGGTGCTTCGACCTCTTTGTCCAACTGCTAGTAACCTTGGGTTCTCTCTCAGGCTGCTTTTGGGGTTCCTCCTTCTATGGTGCATCTGGTATTGTTTCATATTCATCATTCAACAATAATTGTCTCTGTGCTCACATTTTTGGTTGTGGTGCAGCGGATGTCGAAGGACGGGCCGAAACTGATGGCCGAGCCGATGAGGAATTTGGTGCTACCCTAGAAGAAATGTACTGTCGAGCTGAGGAAATAGAAGGTTGAACTGACGAGGGTGGTGGCAGTCCTTCTCTAGATGATCATCATGGCTAAGGGGATGCCTCCTCCATAATTGAGTTCACCAAGGGATCGAGCTCGACATTTGACAAATAGAAAGTTCTGCCAGTGTCGGAGGCGGACGATAGAGCAGTAGATGTCGGAGTCGAAGATGATGCATTCTTGGGTTAGCATTGATAGGAGTGTACTCCATTGGTCTTCTCCACTGCTTTCTTGGCCGTTTTCTTCATCTTTGATGGATTTGAGTGGAGAGTTTGGAAAAAATTAGGTTTTTTGTAGTTCTACGTATGTGAGGCAGAATGGAGAGAACGGTGGTGATTTGGTGTGTGAAATTGGGTGGAAATAATGGATGGTGGTACGGAAAATGTTAGGGAAGTGATTGGGGTGGATTGGATGTGATTTGGTGGAGAATCAGAGGTTGGGGAAGGGTGGTACAAGGTTGCACAGCCGCTGGAGGTGTCACACGATCATTCTATTTATGGAGAAATGAAATGAGCAAGTTGGAAATTTTGTAAAATGGATGACTTAAGCTGTTGAACACGGGATGTATAAAGGTCATATTGTGCGGATTGGCTGTGGTGGCTTTAGGATGCATCGCGACCGTGTTGTTGTACTTAGCAATTTATCTCAATTTCAGTGACTCTCTATGGTTTGTGAGTTTGCCACCACGGTCGTTCCTATGCACCACGACCATGGTGGGTAGTGTAATTGTTGTTGTCACATTGAATCTCATCAAACACTCAAATCTTCAATCCCAAATCACTTCTCTTTGAATCATATTTCAATTTCTCTTGAATATCCACTCATTTCACCATGTTTTCACCTCCACATCTTAAAACTAAATAAGAACTATTAAAAACAAGTGTGTGTGTGTGTGTGTTTTCCTGGAAAAGTGTAAAAATAACCAAAAAATATAAAAATGAGAGGTTGGATGAAAACTACCCCAAACCTAGGTGGGTTGCCTCCCACAAGCATTGAGTTTCATGCCTTCAGTTGGGCTTCTTGCAGATTCTTCAATCATTCATCCATTTGGAATTCTCATGTGTCCATTCTTGCAATAAATGCATCTCTCATTTGCATTGAACCTATGTTCCTCATCCCTTTGATCGGTAAAGCTATCCTTAAGTCTTTCATCTAGATCTCCTTCTCTCTAATGACCAGTCGGACTCTTGAAGTGACCATGTCTAATGTCATCATCTTGAACTCATCGGGTTGAGGTCTTGTATATATTGATCTTTATCTTCATGTCCATGAAAGAGACAATCATTATGCCACTATGAACATGTGTCTCAACATTAGTTTTAGGTAAGAATGGTCTTCCCAAGATGGTGGGAATATTCCTATCATCCATCTCCATGTCAAGAACAATGAAATCCATTGGGAACACTGTACCTTTCCTTGTCTATCATCACCAAAACACCATCCACTCTTCCTCTTGTCAATTTGATGGAACGGTCAGCCAATCGGAGAGTGAAATGTTCCAGTTTCAACTTGCCTAAGACCAACTCAACATAGAAACTATATGGCATCAAATTCACACTAGATCCAAAATCAAGTATGGATTTGTCTATGTGATATCCCCAATGTAGCTAGGTATGAGTAGGGCTCCTAGATCTTTCCTCTTCATGGGAAGTGAGTACTGGAGGATTGAACTCATTTGTTCATTCAACTTGATTCTCTTTGGTATTCTCCCTGTTGACCTTCTCTTCATTGTGCATAAGTTCTTAAGAAACATGGCATATGATGGGATCTACTTGATAGCATCCAACAATGTAATGTTGACCTTCACTTGGTAGAGCACCTCAAGAATGTCAACATTGTGCTTTTGTATCCTTCTTACTTATGGTGGATCATCTAATGCTTTAATGAATGGTGTCTCACTAGCTTTGGCCTTACTTGAATCAACATGAGGTGGAACACTAGGGATGGTGAGACCTGCATATACAATGAGAGTTGTATCACATGGTATCCTAAACTCAACATGTGGTGTCACATAATCAACGTGGGGTATCATTGTATCATCTTCAACAATCTCAATCACAGTATCATCCTTGTGCTGCCTTGGCCTATCAACTTTTCTTTGATTTGTGGGTTGCTCAAGAGATTTCCCACTCCTTAGAAATGTCACAGTACTTCCTTGATCATGGTGGAGAGGGGGAGCTTGTTGGGGTTTTGGATGAGATGGGGGTGACACTTGGTATTGAAATTAAGGTGGAGGGGAGAATTGAGGTTGGAAGGTGAATTGATGGGAAAGTTGTGGTGATGGAGGGGGAGGAGGAGTGTAAGGATTGGGATTTCCTTAGAAGTGGTATATGGGTTGCACTTGCATGGGAGGTGGGCTATAGAGAACTTGAGTGGAATGCATAGGTCCACTTGCTTCATTGAAACTCATTATGGAATTTGAAGACAATTTTTCTTCTTGGAGAGAAAGTATGGAAAATAGGTGCTCTATCTAATCCTCAAGCCTTGTAACATTCTTTTGAACATCATAAAGCTTTTCAACCTATAGAGAACCTCTTCCTAAAACCTTGAGCTATATCTTGGACTTTGTTGTTTCAAGTATCTATAGGAGTGAGGCGTCTTCATTTCTTAACCGAAGGACTCAACATAACTCACAGAATGGAAAAGAACATTTGTCACTTGGTTCTTCATGAAGCTCGTGATGTCACCAAGATTCTTCATCATTTGTGGGCTTGAATCACCATGAACTGGAGATGTCACACCAAAGGTGCAGTCACCATCGTTCATCATGCTAGAAGTTCAGATTCTTGAACCTTCTCCCAACTGCCCAAACAATGGCCTTATCTCCTCAGGTGGCCTAGCCATAAAAACCCCTCTACAAGAAGAATCTAATGTAGCTTGACCCATTGGAGATAGACGGGAGTAAAAGGACTGAACTAGCTGACACAAAGGGATCTCATGGTTCGGGCACTCTTTCAACATCTTCTGAAATCTCTCCCAAGCAATGTGAAACTGCTCATTGCCCATTTGAATGAAACTCACTATGGCATGCCACATTTGTGTCACCCTTGCAATATAGTATAATTGCCTTAGGAAGGCATTCTTCATCTCTTCCCAACTCATGATGTCCCTTCTCAAATCATACCAAACTTTGGCTTTGTCCTTGAGGAAGAATGAGAAAAAGGTCAATCTAATTGTGTCATCACTAGTTGTCAACATCCTGAAGGTGGAGCATACTTCAAGAAATGAGTCCAAGTGTATGTAGGTGTGACATCCCGCTATCATACAGACAATTAGATGTCACATGAAAACATGCGGAACTACCATAAACCACATATTATCAAAAACACACGGGTTAATTAAAATCGATTGCGGAAAGTAAATATAAGAGAACTATTACATTCAGATCCTCATCCTGCAAGGAAACATGTTATATAAATGTGCACAAGCATGGATATATGTCAACGGCCTATAGGAACAAGCTGTCTTGTCAACACAAGAGTTCATCACATGTTTATACATACATGATGGGCCACATAAAGCCAACATCAGGGTATACAAAATTACAACAGCTAGTCATCGTGAAACGTCGTCAAAACACCTCCGAGGACCTGAGAGTACATGGATGACTCTAGGACTCTACAATAAAATAACCAAAACAACAACATATCTATCTCTTGACTTCTACTTCTCTTCCTCTTGCTGATCGGACACAACCTCACGACCACCACCATGTCTAGCGCGATCACCTAAAAAGGTTGTAAACCAGCGAGGTGAGACAAATAGTCCCAGCAAGAAACATAACTCCCCGCCAAAACTATAAAACCTAAGAAGGTTTAAAGCTTAAAGACATATGATAAGAGAAGCATACTGAGCAAGACTATTATTACCATCAATCTTACCAAGATATTCAGGAGGCATATAACCAAGTATTTGTTTATGCAACATGATTGTCAAGATAAGCTTTATAAGAACTTATCACAAAATATAAGGATCGTACACATAACTGCAAGGTATAACTAGATCATCTATATAAGCAAGTCCTCAATTAATGTTCCATGTTTTGATCTAAGTAGTATATACTATTCAGCTGGATTACGTTTTATTATTATTATTCCCTAAGGAAGTGAGGTGTCCCTGCTTAAATCCAACCATCGGCTGTGAAGCCCAAAACTAGTGCCACACAAGGTCAATAGGAGAGCCGGACTCCATGACCTCACATACTCGTGGTCCGTGCATGAAAACCGAAGTAGGACCGCAGTCTCATGCTTATATGGCTTCAGCCTCAGGGTCATCTCAGCAAGCTACCCATATCTCTAGCTCACCTTGACACAGGTGCTAGTATACTTTTGAGCTACGAGCCTGATCATCGTGCTCTTGAGCCATGAACGCATTCATGCTCTAACTCATTGAGTCATGGGCCTATTCACCATGCTCTTTACCATACGGAGTCTACAACCGCAATTGTACTCTAATCCTCCTATTTTTGGCTAGGAGAAACCCCACATATTCAACAATATGCGCTCCAGGTAATCCCGTAGGATAAACCTATTTCACCATCACAAAATTCTGACGATGATGGATCTATGTCTAGGGCAAACTAAATGATATGTTCCATTATAATTAATTAATATATTTTAAGTGAGTTGTTGAGGAAACCAAGTTATACAACATCATTACATTATCATTGTCACTATCATGGGATCTCAATCCCTCCTCATAGATTACTACTACCTCTCAAGGCATCAAAATCCTAGGAAAAGAATCCATTATCTCATCATCATAGGATAACACCTCAACTAGGCACTCAGCCTTTATCAGGTCCTCAGACCTATCTCATCATACTGGTGATGCATGTTATCTCATCAACAAGGATTATTATCATTTAGTGTTATTCAAAGCACATATACCTCATAGCTCTTACCTGGCTATGAATCCATTTAATATACTTGCATGGTTAGCATACATATCAAGAGAGATAACTTAAATCACTGAACATAGATCTTTATGATTATCATGCTATCATGTTTGGAACAACATCCATGGTTATATGAAGCATAAGTTGTATCAATCAAATTATTGTTATCAAACCATGAGCATACAATATGCCCTATTCTTGCGAACATAACCATGTATCTTATCATCTTATGTAGCAGCATCTTAGATTCCCAACATACCCCAGTTCACAACCTACCATCATATCCCATTACTAACATAGATGTGGGTTCAAGGTGATCAATCCATTTATTAGGATTTTTGGGTTAAACATAACCTTCACCAAAGATTCCAACTACCCGCACTATAAGTGTGGAGGGTAGTGCCACCCTCACCAAAAGAAAAGCGGGCAAGATCTTATCCCTCATTATAGCCTATCGTCTAGGGTTTTCAAACCCTAAAGCACTTATGTCACCATATCTGACATCAACACTTCACCCTATCGTGCACTAGAGAGCAACCAGCATTGAGTTGTGTCATGCAGCTTGAACTAGTGGTGTGTATCATGCACAAGCAGCTAGGGTATCATGACTTAACCTGTCGGCAAAGAACCCTATTGTTTACTAGGGTTAGGGTTTCTATCAGCCAACCCTTTCAACAACGATCATATCAACCAGGAGCATGGCGCCCAAGACACCCTATCACCCAACCATCAAACCATGTCATCCAAGGGACCCTCATGTCGGCCAAGGCACTCTATCACCCAAAGCATCATGCCGTCCATGGGCAAAGTGGCCACTAAGGCATCATATCAGCTAACTCAACTTAGGGTGTGTCGTGCAAACACATACCCCATGTCCGACACAAGGTTCACCCATCTTACTCATATCGTTCAAGGAAGAGACTAGGGTGTCGCCCACCTATAACAAACAATACTAAGGCACCACAAGAAGGCCTATCATCCAACTAGATCAAGCACCTTATATCAGCCACCACTAAGGCACCTACTAGGGTTTCACCATGCAAACAACATATCGGGCAACTCAAGTCCAAACCATGTCGCCCAAAATAGAGATAACTTATCAGCCACCATGTCAACCAAGGGGACATCCAAAGCAAGGAAATCATCTCAGCCAAAGCATATCGTCCAAGGATACTAACAAGGTGAAAGGGGTCATATCGGGCACAAAGCCAACATGGCTTCACTGAACATATCATCCAAGCTAAAACCCACAAAAGGGTGTATCGTGCAAGGGCACAAGAACATCACCAAGATGGTCATCTTCAACCTCAAACTCTTTAGCAACAAACCCTAATTGATCAAGATAGTTGGCTCACCTCTCAACAACCAAGTGAGAGGGGTTTTGCACAACCTCCATCACAAATCGGGCAACATGATGGATCATCTCCAACTTAGATCATCACTCATCCAAAGGCTCACCTCTCAAATCCATGGTGAGAGGAGGGTGCTGCCCAAGCAACTAGAGCATAGACTCACCTCTCAACGACTAAGGAAGAGAGGGGTTTTTCCTACACCAATAGAGCTCAAACTCACTTCTCAAAACCAAGGAGAGAAAGGGGTATTACCCCAAAGGAAACCCTAATCTATGGGTTTGGCAAACTAGGTCCAAAGGTACTCAAGAAACAACAACATCATCAACAACATGATCATTATATCCACAAGATTAAATGTACATGGTAGAGCAAGAAACATATCTAACAACATGCATGGCCGATCATGATCATATATGAACATGCAACATAAAAGAAGGTAGTATAGTTAGGGTTAGAAATTATGTAACCCACCTTAAGAAAGCTCCACAAGCTCCAAAGCTCCAAGCTTTAAGCTCCTAGCTCCAAGGCACACCACCTTCGGTCACTTCAAGGAAAGGAACAAAGCTCATAACCACCATGGTCGAAGAGCAAGCAAGAAGGAGAAGGAGATGCTAAGGGGAGAGGGAAGATGCTTACCAAGGAAGCAAGACTCACCTATGGTTCGGCCACCAAGCTAGAGGAAGAAGAAGAGAACTCCTTCAACGGGATCGGCCACCAAGCACGCCAAGGGAAGGTGTATCGTGCACCAAGGAAGAGGGAGGCAACAAAGAACTAAAGGGATCCTAAGAAAGTGAAAGGGGAGGTATATATAGAAGAGGATGAAGGGGGAACCAAGGCAAGGTGTCGCCCACCTACGGACACTTGTCCATGGGCAATGCCACCTTCTCATCTTGCCACATCCACATGTCCAAGGCATTTTCCACATGCAAGCATCAAGCACCAAGTATCCACAAGGGGGGTGACACAAATGATGCTAAGAGTCAAAGATGGTCATAGGCCGATACATCCTCTTGGGCAATACACTCATGCCCGACACAAGCCATGGCCGACACACACTAGGCCAACACAAGCACCCAAACACACCCTTTCCCGATACGAGGCTCATCAAGACAAGACAAAGCCCAAACAAGGCAAAAAAAGGCCCAAGGCTACTCAAGCAACGAGCCCAACCCATCCTCTCAACTCTAGAGGATGAAAAGAGAGAGAGAAACATCTCTCTAGGTGACAAACTTGCTCATCAACCCTAAAACTTGGGTTATTTGCAAGTAGCACCTCCAACTCTCAACAAAGCACAAACAAACCCTAATCACCACTTGAGGTGATTAGCAAGCAACTAAACACCAGGGTTAGGCAAAGCAAATAGGATAAGCCCAAAATGGAGGTCAGGGTCCTTACAAGCCATAAACCTCTACAAAGAGATTTCGACCCCAAAATCTGAAGAGAAAAGTGAGGGATACATCCTACTCATCTCTTCCTCAAGCTCCCACGTGGCTTCCTCAACACCACGATGATGCCAAAGAACTTTCACAAGAACCAGGTATTTCCTTTTTAACTTATTTACTCTTCTATCAAGGATCATCACTAGACCTTCCTCGTAGGTCACATCTTTATCGAGCTCAACCTCAACTGGTTGTATCAATGTCCCTGTGTCTGGATGACCTTTCTTCAGCATACTGACATGAAACACCAGATGTAACCTATGCAATTCTGGTAGCAGTTCTAACTTATAAGCTACCTTGCCAACACGTGCTATTACCGGGTATGGCCCCATATACCTAGGTGCCAGTTTGCCTTTCCGGCCAAACCTCAGCACGCCTTTCCAAGCTGAGACTTTGAGATACACTTTGTCTCCCACCTGGAGCTCTAAAGGTCATCAGTGATTATCTGCGTACAACTTCTATCTATCATATGTTGCTTTCAACTTTTTTTGTATCACTTTGATCTTCTATGTTGTTTGCTGCACTAACTCAGGACCCAAAAACTAATACTCACCAGACTCATACCAACATAGAGGAGATCTACACTTCCTACCATATAGAGCCTCATAAGGAGCCATGTCGATGCTCTGCTGGTAACTATTGTTGTAGGCGAACTCTATCAAACTGAGATGCACATCCCAACTGCCTAGAAACTACAAAACACATGCTCAGAGAAGATTCTCCAAAGTCTGAATAGTCCTTTCAGACTATCCATCTATCTGTGGGTGGAAAGCAGTACTGAACCTCAACTGCATTCCCAATGCTTTGTGCAGTTGTTCCCAAAAATGACTTGTGAACTAGGGTCCTCTGTCAGAGACTATCGTTGTGGGTAAACCATGCAAAATTACTATCTCATACACATACACCTGAGCAAGCTTCTATGTTGTATATGTTGTCTTCACATGTATGAAATGAGTAGATTTTGTCAATCTGTCCACTATCACCCAAATGGAATCATGATTCTTAGCTGTCCTTGTCATACCAACTACGAAATTCATGGTTAGATGATCCCATTTCCACTAAGGTATTGGCATGGTTTGCAACGTACCTGCCGGCTTCTGATGCTCAGCCTTGACTTGCTGGCATACCGCACACCTAGCCACAAACTCAACTACATCTCTCTTCAAGCCAGACCACCAATATAGGTCCTTCAGATTATGATACATCTTGGTGACACCTGGATGCATTCCATACATCGATGGGTGTGCTTCCTCAAGCACTAGCTTTCTCAGATCATCAACATCGGGGACTACCATCCTACCATGATAGCAAACTAGTCCATCGTCAGACTCATGGAACCCATCATGCTTTTTGCTGCCAAACTCTGGTCTTATCAACTGAACTGAAGCATATGCATGTTGTGCATCTTTGATCTGTTGTCTCAACGTAGGCTTTACTTGCATATGTGCCAATAGTCCTTCCAACAAGGAAACTTCTAACTATACATTCATTTGCCACAAATAAATGAACATATCCCGCCTATGGCATACCAAGGAACTCAATTGTGCCTTCTTCATAGGAAGAGAAGAACACTTTCTGCTAAGCGCATCAGCTACCACATTCTCCTTACCAGGATGATACTCAATGGTGCAATCATAATCATTGATCATCTCCATCCGGTGATGCTGTCGCATGTTCAGCTCACTCTGTGAGAAGATGTACTTCAAGTTCTTATGATATGTAAAGATCTGACACACTTCCCCATAAAGATAGTGTCTCCAAATCTTTAATGCATGGACTACCACTTCCAGATCCAAATCATGTGTCGGATAGTTCTCCTCATGTTTCTTAAGCTATCACGAATCAAAAGAAACCACATGATCTTCCTGCATCAGCACACATCCTAGGCCTTTCTTCGAAGCATCGCAGAAAACCACATAGCCTTTCCCAGGATCTGGTAGCACCAACACTGGAGAACTAGTCAACTTCTCCTTCAAGCTTTGGAAAGCTTGCTGACAACGATCATCCTAAACAAATGGTACATCCTTTCTGGTCAATTTTATCAACGGTAATATGATCATGCTGAAGTCCTTTATAAACCTTCGGTAATATCCTGCTAAACCCAAAAAACTATGAACTTTTGTTGGCGTCTTCGGTTGCTCCCAATCTGCAACTGACTCCACCTTCTTAGGGTCCACTCTGACTCCTTCTACAGATATCACATGACCCAAGAAAGTTACTTCTTTCAACCAGAACTCACACTTACTAAACTTGGCATACAACTGATGTTGGCGAAGAAGAGTCAAAGCTTGTCAAAGATGTTGTTCATTCTCTTGATTGTCCTGACTATATATCAAGATGTCATCTATAAAAACTATAACAAACTAATCTAGAAATAGACGGAACACCTTGTTCATCAGATCCATGAAAGCAGCAGGCGCATTGGTTAGCCCAAATGGCATAACCACGAACTCAAAGTGACCAAACCTCATCCTAAAAGATGACTTTGGTATGTCCTTATCCTTAATCCTCAACTGATGATATCCAGACCGTAGATCGATCTTTGAGAACACTATAGTGACATGCAACTGATCAAACAGACCGTCTATCCTCGGAAATGGGTACTTTGTTCTTGATCGTACTTTGTTCAGCTGTCGGTAATCTATGCACAAACCCATTGATCCATCCTTCTTCTTTACGAACAGGATCGGAGCACCCCACGATGATGTGCTCGGTCTGATGAAACATTTATCCAACAACTCTTGTAACTGCTTCTTCAGTTCTGCCATCTCGGCTGGAGCCATCTTGTACGGTGTCTGAGCATCTGGCTGTGTTCCTAGCACCAGATTGATCTCAAAGTCAATCTCTCGAGGTGGGGGAACAATGGGAAACTCCTCAGGAAACACATCTGCAAACTCTCGGACAACATGCACCTCCTTAAGGCTAGGACCTTTTGCCTTGGTATCCACAACATGAGCTAGGAATGCCTTACATCCTTACCACAACAACTTCTCTGCCACCATCGGTGACACTAAACACGTTGGAAGAATCTTCCTATCTCCTTGGAAAATCCACTTCTTACCATCGTCCACAAACACTGCTTGCTTGGAATCACAGTCCAACACAACCTTGTACTTCTCTAGGGTATCCATCCCAAGGATTACATCGAATCCATGCATATCAAGTGGTATAAGATCCACTTGTATGCTATATCCCGAGAAGGATAAAACATAAGAGGGACACTCTTCTCGAAGCATCAAGGAACCATTAAGAGGGATTTCTAACAATATGATATCTTTCTTACAACTAACAGGTAAAAGACAGCTATCAAGCGTACTACGTGCGATAAAAGAGTGTGTAGCACCTGGGTCAACCAGAACAAATATAAAGCAAGAAGAAGAAAAATCAGAATGAAATAACTCCATCTGACATGCCACCACTCGCGGGTTGACTATCGCCTCCGGCTGACTCATAGCATAGAATCGAGTCGTTGCTTGTTGTCCACATCCTCTACTTCCTTGATCAGATGATCCTGCTTGTGACACTTGACCGCGTCCTCGCCCTCTGCTACTATTGGGCTGCTATCTATCTGACCCTTTCTAATTCTATCTCAGTTGTTGTGTCACTTCAACATCTCTCTTTGGGCAATTTGACCTCAAGTGCCCAGTCTGTCCACAGTGGTAACATGACTTGCCTTCTATCTGTGGCCTAGATGGCCCTGTCACTGTTACCGAAGTTGTACTATGAGCTTTGGATGGTGAAAATCCATGCCCTCTTCCCTTACTCAGAAACTACAGAGATGGTACATGAGAACTCTTCATCGCGGAAGGTGTTGAATACCTTGGCTTCTTGAAGCCATCAAACCTCTGTCTCTGGAACTGAGCAAGCATTTTCCTGGTCATGGACTCCCTTTTCTCCCTAACAGACCGTTCAATCCTACGGACGAACTCCACAAATGTGGCAAACCCCTCCTGATTTTCCAAAGCAGCAGCAGGTGTCGACAGCTCGGCACTGAAACCTTTATCAAACCGCCTGATTCTCTCATCATCTGTTGCCGCCATGTGAGGACAAAACCTTAGGAGGTCCATGAACTTGGCTTCATACTCGATGATGCTCATCGATCCTTGGCGCAGATGCTCAAATTGGTTGATCTTCTCGTCCAGATATGTCTTCGGGAAGTATCTACTGACGAACTCTTGCCGGAAAACCTCCCAACCAATCACCTCACCGGGTCGCTTCTCCTCCTCGATGGCCCACCAATGGCCAGGACTACCTTTCAAAAGGTAGACAACGTTCTTGAATTAGTCTGCTTTGGATATGTCGAGGATCCAAAAGACCTTCTTGAGACCTGTCATCCACAGATCTACATCCGCCGGATCAACCATTCCAGCATAATCCGAAGCTCCGACTCGGCGAAGCCACTCAAAGGTCTTCTCAATGCGTGATGATTCGTCATGGGGAGCATGTGCTCTTGGTGGAGGCACTGGCACTCTTTCCACCATGTGATTCATCATAGCCATCAACTGCCCCATAAGGTGCCGATAGGCAGGGCTTTCAAGAATTGATGGGTCAAGTTGGGGGACCTCAGGCACCCGATCTTCATGTGCCCGCACTCTTGCTCCATCAACTGATGCAGCATCACTGCTCTCAGCAGCATGTTCTTCATGGTTTCCAGACATATTTAAGCTTTACCTTCCCTTGAGGGAAGAAGGTTATTGTAAGAAAATCTGGAAAACTCACAAGAACAGACACAACCCTAGTCTTAGATCTCTGTAGACTCAGTGAACCTAGGGCTCTGATACCAAAACTTATTGTGACATCCTGCTATCATACGGACAACGAGATGTCACGTGAAAATATGTGGAACTACCATAAACCACATATTATCAAAAACACATGGGTAAATTAAAACTGATTGTGGAAAGCAGATAAAAGAGAACTATTACATTCAGATCCTCATCCTGCAAGGAAACATGTTATATAAATGTGCACAAGCATGGATATATGTCCACAGCCTATAGGAACCAACTATCTTGTCAACACAAGAGTTCATCACCCATTTATACATACATGACATGCCACGTAAAGCCAACAGTAGGGTATACAAAATTACAACAGCTAGTCATTGTGAAACATCGTCAAAACACCTCCGACTACCTGAGAGTACAGGGATGACTCTAGGACTCTACTATAAAACCACCAAAACAACAGCATATCCATCTCTTGCCTTCTACTGCTCTTCCTCTTACTGCTCGACCACAACCTCGTGACCACCATCACGTCTAGCAAGATCACCTAAAAAGGTTGTAAACCAGCAAGGTGAGACACACAGTCCCAGCGAGAAACATAATTCCCCCCCCCCAAAACTATAAAACCTCAGAAGGTTTAAAGCAGATAAAGCAGATAGCTGGTAAAGACATATGATAAGAGCAGCATACTGAGCAAGACTATTATTACCATCAATCTTACCAAGATATCCAGTAGGCATATAACCAAGTATTTCTGTATGGAACATGATTGACAAGATAAGCTTTATAAGAACTTATCACAAAATATAAGGATCGTACAAATAACTGCAAGGTATAACTAGATCAGCTATATAAGCAAGGCCTCAATCAATGTTCCATGTTTTGCTCTAAGTAGTATATACTATTCAGCTGGATTACGTTTTATTATTAATATGCCCTGAGGAAGTGAGCTATCCCTACTCAAATCCAACATTCGACTGTGAAGCCCAAAACCAGTGCCATACAAGGTCAATAGGAGAGCGGACTCCATGACCTCACCTCCTCGTGGTCAGTGCATGAAAACCAAAGTAGGACCGTAGTCTCATGCTTATATGGCCTCAACCTCAGGGTCAGCTCCACAAGCTACCCATATCTCTAGCTCACCATGACACAGGTGCTAGTATACTTTTGAGCCATGGGCCTGATCACCGTGCTATTGAGCCATGAATGCATTCATGCTCTAACTCATTGAGTCATGGACCTGTTCATCATGCTCTTTACCATACGGAGTCTACAACCACAGTTGTACTCTAATCCTTCTATTTTTGGCTAGGAGAAACCCCGCATATTCAACAATATGTGCTCCAGGTAATCCCGCAAGATAAACCTGTTTCACCATCACCAAATTTTGACGATGATGGATCTATGGCCAGGGAAAACAACATGATATGTTCCATTGTAATTAATTAGTATATTTTAAGTGAGTTGTTGAGGCAACCAAGTTATACAACATCAAGTTACATTATCACTCTCACTATCATGGGATCTCAATCCCTCCTCATAGATTGCTACTGCCTCTCAAGGCATCAACATCCTGCATCAACATCCTGGGATAGCAATCCCTTATATCATCATCAGAGGATAACACCTCAACTAGGCACTCAACCTTTATCAGGTCCTCAGACCTATCTCATCATACTGGTGATGCATGTTATCTCATCAACAAGGATTATTATCATTTAGTGTTATTCAAAGCACATATATCTCATAACTTTTACCTGGCTATGAATCCATTTAATATACCTGCATGGTTAGCATACATATCAAGAGAGATAACTTAAATCACTAAACATAGATCTTTATGATTATCATGCTATCATGTTTGGAACAACATCCATGATTATATGAAGCATAAGTTGTATCAATCATATTATTGTTATCAAACCATGAGCATACACTATGCCCTATTCTTGAGAACATAACCATGTATCTTATTATCTTATGTAGCAGCATCTTAGATTCCCAACATACCCCGGTTCACAACCTACCATCATATCCCATTACTAACATAGATGCAGGTTCAAGGTGATTAATCCATTTATTAGGATTTCCAGGTTAAACATAATCTTCACCAAATATTCCAACTTCCCTCACTATAAGTGTGGCGGGTAGCGCCACCCTCACCAAAATAAAAGCGGGCAAGATCTTATCCCTCAGTATAGCCTATTGGCTAGGGTTTTCAAACCCTAAAGCACGTATGTCACCATATCGCCATCAACACTTCACCCTATTGTGCACTATAGAGCAACCAACACTGAGTTGTGTCGTGCAGCTTGAACTAGTGGTGTGTATCGTGTACAAGCAGCTAGGGTATCATGACTTAACCTGTCAGCCAAGAACCCTATCATTTACTAGTGTTAGGGTTTCTATCGGCCAGCCCTTTCAACAAGGATCATATCGACCAGGAGCATGGTGCCCAAGTCACCCTATCACCCAACCATCAAACCATGTCGCCCAAGGGACCCTCATGTCGGCCAAGGCACTCTATCACCCAAAGCATCATGTGGTCCATGGGAAAAGTGGCCACTAACGCATCATATCGGCTAACTCAACTTAGGATGTGTCGTGCAAACACAAACCCCATGCCCAATACAAGGCTCACCCATCTTAATCATATCATTTAAGGAAGAGGCTAGGGTGTCGCCCAACCATAACAAACAATACTAAGGCACCACAAGAAGGCATATCATCCAACTGGATCAAGCACCTTATATCGGCCACCACTAAGGCACCTACTAGGGTTTCACCATGCAAACACCACATCGGGCAACTCAAGACCAAACCATGTCGCCCAAAATAGAGATAACTTATTAGCCACCATGTCGACTAAGGGGACATCCAAAGCAAGGAAATCATCTCGGCCAAAGCATATCGTCTAAGGATACTAACAAGGTGAAAGGGGTCATATCGGGCACAAAGGCAACATGGCTTCACTAAACATATCGGCCAAGCTACAAAAGGGTGTATCGTGCAAGGGCACAAGAACCTCACCAAGATGGTCATCTTCAACCTCAAACTCTTTAGAAACAAACCCTAATTGATCAAGATAGTTGGCTCACCTCTCAACAACCAAGTGAGAGGGGTTTTTCACAACCTCCATCACAAATCGAGCAACATGATGGATCATCTCCAACTTAGATCATCACTCATCCAAAGGCTCAACTGTTAAATTTATGGTGAGAGGAGGGTGTTGCCCAAGCAACTAGAGCATAGACTCACCTCTCAATGACTAAGGAATAGAGGGGTTTTGCCTACACAACTAGAGCTCAAACTCACTTCTCCAAACCAAGGAGATAAAGGGGCATTGCCCCAAAGGAAACCCTAATCTATGGATTCGGCCAACTAGGTCCAAAGGTACACAAGAAACAACAACATCATCAACAACATGATCATTATATCCACAAGATTAAAGGTACATGATAGAGCAAGAAACTTATCTAAAATCATGCATTGTCGATCATGATCATATATGAACATGCAACATAAAATAAGGTAGTATAGTTAGGGTTAGAAGTTATGTAACCCACCTTAAGCAAGCTCATCAAACTCCAAAGATCCAAGCTTTAAGCTCCTAGTTCCAAGGCACACCACCTTAGGTCACTTCAAGGAAAGGAACAAAGCTCATAACCACCATGGCCGAAGAGAAAGCAAGAAGGAGAAGGAGATGCTAAGGGGAGAGGGAAGATACTTAACAAGGAAGCAAGACTTGCCTATGGTTCGGCCACCAAGATAGAGGAAGAAGAAGAGAACTCCTTCAAAGGGATCGGCCACCAAGCACGCCAAGGGAAGGTGTATCGTGCACCAAGGAAGAGGGAGGCAACAAACAACTAAAGGGATCATAAGCAAGTGAAAGGGAAGGTATATATAGAAGAGGATGAAGGGGAACCAATGCAAGGTGTCTCCCACATAGGGACACTTGTCCATGGGCAATGCCACGTTCTCATCTCACCACATCCACATGTCCAAGGCATTTGCCACATGCAAGCATCAAGCACAAAGTGTCCACAAGGTGGGGTGACACAAATGATGCTAAGAGTCAAAGATGGTCATAGGTCGATTCATCCTCCTGGGCGATACACTCATGCCCGACATAAGCCATGGCTGACACACACTAGGCCAACACAAGCACCCAAACACTCCCTTGCCCAATACAAGGCTCATCAAGGCAAGACAAAGCCCAAACAAGGCAAAACAAGGCCCAAGGCTACTCAAGCAACGAGCCCAACCCATCCTCTCAACTCTAGAGGATGCAAGGAGAGAGAGAAACAACTCTCAAGGTAACAAACTTGCTCATCAACCCTAAAACTTGGGTTATTTGCAAGTAGCACCTCCAACTCTCAACAAAGCACAAACAAACCCTAATCACCACTTGAGGTGATTAACAAGCAACTAAACACCAGGGTTAGGCAAAGCAAATAGGATAAGCCCAAAACGGAGGTCAGGGTCCTTACTGTATGAGTTCTCACTCTCTGAGCCATAGAAGGCGGGAAGGAGCCCAAGAAGACCTAGAGGGATGGAGAATTTCTCCCTCGGTATTTGATCAACTCTTCTAGCAATTAGCGATTTGTAGTTTCTAGGCATGAAGTATTCTTGAAGTGTCTTGTGAGGTGCATTTTTTAGTTCCATCTTGTCTTCCTCAAATGTCTTGTCACATGCACAAGGCACAATCAAACAAAAGAAAACAAGTTAGCAATCCAATATGCATAAAGAATGCAAAGAATAAATAATACCAATGATGAGGTCATTAGGAATAGATCAAAGCAAAACTAACTAGCTAGGTCGAGCACATTTCTCCCCCAAAATGGTGCCAGAAAGCTTGGTGCTTCCCTCCAAAGGTGCACACACTATTCAATTTAGATTTGACTACATGCTCCCCATGAGCTCGGAACACATGGGGTATCTTTCACAATTTATAATGAAACTACAGGAACACTCACATACACTAAAACACTACAGTCGCAAGCACATCGGGTCGTATCATAGTATAGGAGAGTTGTAAGTATAGGCTCGATTCATGAGGAGAAAAGGGGGCACTAGAGCTAGATTAGTTTTTTGAGCCAGGTTCCTACTGTGGAATCTAGGGTTGAAGGGTTTAAAGGTTGATTTTTTTCATTACACTAATGGTGAAAAAGAAACTAATTAAAGGAGAGAAAACAAGATCAAAACCTAAGTAAACCCTAGACAGTTAATTTTACTGAGCAAGAAATGACAAGACAAATAAGAAAAGAACAAGCTATGCTAAGGCAGGCAAGAAGAAATCTAGACTACACTAAGCTAGAAAACAAGGCAAAAGAGAAATTAAAGACCTAATTACTAGCAAAAACAAAGAAACAACAAGGCAAGAAGATAACTAAGCAAGTAAAAAGTTAACTAGGCTAACATTAGCTAAGCAAGAAGGCAATTAAGGTATTAATGCAATAAATGGAGATGTGGGATGTTTGGGGGATGCACTTATCAATTAGGTTGAGCGTCATGACATGTGAACACTATGCTTTCATTTAGATTAACAAACCAAACAAAAAGCTAGAGGCTAATGAATTTCCATAAACTACTAACTTGTCATGGATAGGATAGGTTGTGTATAGGGGAACTAGTCCCTAACACCTCCTATTACCCTTATGAGGCTCAATTGGGTCAGGGTTTAGGTGTAATTCAATTAGAGTCTAAACAAGTCTAGGTTTTTGTGTTATAGGATCTTAGGGTGATTAGGGGATGAGGGTAGTAATGGGAGTGGATGTGAGATTTTAGGCCTCACATCACCCCCATTGTAGCCTTGAGAAAACTCCATGCTAAGCACACTAAATTCATCTAAATTATCTACTTAGATCTCTCAACTAGGGTTAGGAGAATTGATTAGCATGTAGGAAGTTGGATGGCTAGCTAGAGATCCATGAATTAGGCCTAGGAGAAAATCCCAAAATTCACATATTTAAGCAATTTTCCTAAATTCCTATGTGATTTCAAGACCAAAGCAACAAGCAATCCATGGATAATGAGATATAAATAGAACATAATCATTGGAAAATGAAATTACAATGTTTATATATCATTTCCCCCCCAACATGGTATCAAAGTAATATTTTTGGCACCAAACAACCCACCTAAGGGGCCTAGATACTCATGGAAATGGAAAATACAAAAAGAAAGGAGAAAGAGGGAGAATCAGCCATGGAAATCGGTGTAGATGGAGTGATCCTCCTCTCTAGTTGCTGAAAGGATGTCCTCTCTCCTACATCAAGATGCAAGGGCATGGAAAGAAGGTGGAAAGTGGCCAAAACATCAAGAGACTATGGTTTTGGTGGTGGAAATGATGAAATGGAGTGGAATGGAGGTGGAAATGAAGTGGAATGGCTAAGGGGCAAAATTGGGGAGCTAAGAGGGGGTAGAAGGTAGCTAATCTCGTGCCCCACTCGCCACCTATGTATATATAGGTGGTGGGGAAGCACTATGTAACAACCCTGACCTGGGTTATACTTTAACCCTAGGTGTTTTGATTAAGAAATTTGATTAAATTCTTAATCTCATCTTATGAAAAGTAATTAGGCCTCAAGAGGAACTTATGTTGCAATTCTAGTCCTTTTTGAACATTGTCGAAATCAATGTTTTGTTTGTTTTGGACTAATGTGCAAAATACCCAAGTTGAGGGGTTTAAGTGCAAATTGTGCATGATAATATGTTCATCATGTGTTGAAGCATCATGAGAGTGAATATGATGTTGAGGTGTGGCTTATGGAAGCCTGAATACCAAGAAAGAGCTGATAGAGCAATGTTTGTGCATTAAAACCTAGTTTTGGTGTAAAGTGCAATTTACCCAAAACCTAGGGTTCAATATGCAAATTACCACTTCACTAAGGTCCTTAATGCTTCTTGGCATCATGTAGAGCAAAGAAAATGAGAAGGGCGCCTCATTTGAATTAAGTTGGAGGAGAGAGAATCTTGATATTAAAATAATCAATATTTAATCCTAATTGAAACCCTAATTCGATTTAGGGCAAAAATGAATGTATTAATTAAAGGGACTTCAACCAAAATTAAAATGTTTGGATTCATGTGTATGTGACGTCCTTGATCCTTTCAAGGACCACGAAAATATCCAAGGGAGTGGATAACTCACACACAATTTTATAAGAAAAAGAAATATCCACTCACATATGGATATTAATATAATATGAATTGAGGTGCTTAATTTACTTTTCTTTAAATCATGGATAATTGAGAGGAATAAGAGGCAAACAAGATAGCCTCGTCCCTAAGGAAGATAAGGGGGAAGAGGCGGCCACATTTTTGGGACTAAATGATTTTTTTATAAGGCACTTTCTCTCTCCTTGAATTTCTTATAAAAAGACCTTTTACAAGCCAAATGGAAGGCTTTTTCGACCCCACTTCTTCTCCTTGCTTGGGAAACGACCAAGGGAGCTTGGGAGGATCAGGAGGACGACCCCCAACCTGTTGGTAAGGTTCTTGATCCATTTCACCTTGATTCCATGGTGGAAATCGAAAATAAATTATGGATTTCTTCCTAATTCGATATCCTCTTCAATTCTAACCATTCCTTTTCACTCAAACCTTGAGGACAAGCCTTGGAATGGTGAAAGGAGTTGCATCCACCATTGTTGCCATGAACATGGAGCTTTGGAGCTCAATTGGAGGCAGGTTTTATAACTTGATCCCTTTTTCATTGTTATTCAACTATTAATCTTGCAATTTCAATGATTCCTTCATTATCTTGTTTAATTGCTGGTTGAAAATGGTTATTTCATGAAATCAGAAGTTGTTAGAACTTCAGGGATGAAGATAGATGATGATGACATCATCTTGGATACTTTTTCCAAAGAAATCATGGTTCATACGGTTTTGAGTTAATTTCTCATGCGGTTTCACCAAACCGTTTGCATCCACCATTGTTTCCATGAACATGGAGCTTTGGAGCTCAATTGGAGGCAGGTTTTATAACTTGATCCCTTTTTCATTGTTATTCAACTATTAATCTTGCAATTTCAATGATTCCTTCATTATCTTGTTTAATTGCTGGTTGAAAATGGTTATTTCATGAAATCAGAAGTTGTTAGAACTTCAGGGACGAAGGTAGATGATGATGACATCATCTTGGATACTTTTTCCAAAGAAATCATGGTTCATACGGTTTTGAGTTAATTGCTCATGTGGTTTCACCAAACCGTTTGAGAGCAAACAGTTTGAAACCGTTTGGGAGCAAACGGTTTCAAAACTGTTTGACTGAGTTGACCAAGGGTTGACCGTTTGATAATCCTGTTCCTAGTTATGTTGGTTAATGACTCACCAAATTTGATGGGTTAACTCCCAAGGAATCGTGAGTTGAAGGCCAATCAATTAGGAAAACCTAATTGGATTAAGTGCTGATTTTTCAGCTTGATTAATTTGACTTTTTGGGAAAACGGTTTCAAAACCGTTTGAGAGGGTTGAACAAGGGTTGAACGTTTGAGATTCCTGTTTATAATGATGTTGGTTAATAAGTCACCAAATTTTATGTATTAGTTCCAAATAAATCATGAGTTTAAGTCCAATCAATTAGGCAAAGCCTAATTGGATTAAGTGTTGATTTTCAACTTGATTTATTTGCCTTTTTGGGCAAACGGTTTCAAAACCATTTGAAAGAGTTGACCAAGGGTTGACCGTTTGAGAATACTGTTCCTAATTATGTTGGTTGATGACCCACCAAATTTGATGGATTAATTCCATAGGAATAATGAGTTGAAGGTTAATCAATTAGGTAAACCCTAATTGGATTAAGTGCTGATTTTCAACTTGGCTGATTTGACTTTTTGGGCTAATTAGCCCAAACGGTTTCAAAACCGTTTGAGGATTACCCAAACGGTCTCAAGACCATTTGGGGGTCACCCAAGACCGTTTGGAGGTCTAGGGTTGGATATGGTTAAGTGATTGAAGGACAAAAGATATGGTGTTAACCCTAATTGGCTAAGTGCTGATTTTGCATTGGAATGAGTTGATGTTTTGGGTTGATTGACCCAAACGGTTTCAAAACCGTTTGGGAATCACCCAAACGGTCTCAAGACCGTTTGGGGATCACCCAAGACCATTTGGAGGTCTAGGGTTAAGCATGGTTGACCAATTGAAGGTCTAAAGGTACAAAATCACTTTGCGATTAAGTGTTGATTTGATGATCAACTCAATAGCTCAAACCCTAATGATTTTTCACTAGAATCCAAGGGTTGGATGGTTAAGCAATTGATGATCCAATGATACTAAGTTAAAGTGTAATCAATTGCTAATTTGATGATCAATCCAATGATCCAAACCCTAATTGGTTGACTTGGATTTTGATGATGTGATTGGCAAATGGTCTTCACCTACTTGGCCAAACGGTCTTCACCTACTTGGCCAAACGGTCTTCATCTACTTGGCCAAACGGTCTCAAGCACCACCTTTACCAAACGGTTTCAAACCGTTTGGGGGTCGAGTAGTCAAAGTTGATTGTAGATTCAATTGATCAATTCAATTGAATACCTTATGTAATGTAGGTCCAAGGTGATTGAATCTCTCGAGAATAGAGATGATGAATGACTCATTGATCCAATGATGATTAGTAATGATAATCAATGAAGGTACAAAGATTGAAACCCTATTAGTACCTAAGTGATTAGTGCCAATTAAGGGATGAACCCTAATTACTTATAGGATCAATGACTTGGTACACTATGTCATTCATAGTTGTATGTACTTGATTGAAGGGATGATATGACCTTATCAAGTTGAGATGATGTTAGCATGAATTCATAACATGAATATGATTCATGTGGTGATTAAGGGTATGATCCCTAAGTAAAGAGATCATGAAACCCTAATTGACAGGGTTATTGATTTCTAACCCTAATTGAGGGAAATTCTAAATGAAACCCTAATCCAGGGTAAGGATGTAGCCCTAATCTAGGGTAATCATAAGTGAAACTCTAATTTAGTGAAAAGAAATGTAAGTCCCTAATTGGGATGAATAGTGAATCTCCAATTATGGATAATTGAATGAAATCCTAATAGAGATGAATAGTAGACCCAAAAAGAAGGGAAACTATGGTGGAAACCCTAGTTGAGGGTGATTCCATGACAAACCTTAACTAAGTATTAACACCACATGACGTACTAATGTTATGTTGTTATAAGAGGCCCTAAGAAGGGTGAAGGCATGTGAGACTCTAATGAGGAGTCATAATACATAAAACCCTAATCTTGGATAATATGACAATAAATCATAATTCTACTCTTAAGTAAGGGTATAAAGAAACCCTAATGATGAGATAGAAGGAATGGCCTTATAAAGGTGAAACATTTCATGTGGTTGAATACATGCAACCTAATTGTAAGCAACGTCTTTACCATTAGACAAGTCCATATCATTAAAGATAGTTGGACAACTCTAATGTGTGGCCTATGCATTATATGTTATAGGTAAGTGATTAGTGATGGAATGTATTAAAAAGGGAAATACCTTAATACAAGATAAGATGGCTAATTAAGGAGAGTCTGAAGTGATGAGAAAGTGATACATCAAAATATGATAGTTATCACATTCAACACTTCAGGGTTTATATGCCTTGATGTACTCCAAATCCAATATAATTGGGTAAGAAACATATGAAGTGTGTTATGCAACTATTACAATGAAATGTAATGAGTTGTTGCACCTTGATGAGTGTTAATTAATGTACCTTGAGAATGGGGCTAAGCCCAAATGATGTGTATGATGTAATCATACCATGATGAGGATGAGAAATGAACTCATACCTTGAATTGATGATTCATTTAATGAAACATGATGAGAATAAATATGTATGATTGAATATACTTATGATATCAATCTTTTCTCCTAGATGTGTGGAGCAATGAATTAGGGTTTGATCATTGATAATATGACCTTGAAAACCTAAATGGTTAATAATGGAAAACCTTAACCCTAAAGATGGGAAGGTTGTATTTCTTTTATTTCATAAGCCTTGTAAGGCATGTTAAATACTTATATAACAAGTATAATGATCAATGGCCTTATAAGCCATGTGAATAAGTTGTTGCCTAGTGAGAGGTGACAAGATGTGTAATGGCCTTGTGAGCCATGTGAATAAGTTGTTGCCTAGTGAGAGGTGACAAGATGTGTAATGGCCTGGTGAGCCATGTGAATACTTGCACACAAGTAAAATGAATACCTTGGTCTGAGGACCTAGAGGTAATGGTTATCTATTACAGAGATAACAATGTTATGGTCTAAGGGTTTAACTACCCAGATCCAGTAATCATGATGCTGATAATGTGAAGGGATGAGAATTCCCAGTAATGTGATAAAGGACTGAGATCCCAAGTATCATGTGTTTTAAAGATTTGAAAAGTATGTGATAGATGTATTGTATCTTTCTTTGTAGCATCTGTTATAATAATTCTTGTTTGAAACATGGATGATGCTAAAAGATATGGTAATGCACTTAATTAATCAAGTGGAATTTCATCATGTAGTGCCCTGGCCATAGATCCATCATCGTCAGTAGCTGGTGATGGTGAAACGGGTTTTCCTGCGGGTTAATCCGGAGCGTATATTGTTGAATATGTGGGGTTTCTCCTAGCCGAAAATAGGAGGATTACAGTGCAACTTCGGTTGTAGACTCAAGATGTGTATAAGAGCATGGTGAACATGCCCATGGCTCAGTGTGAAAGAGCATGAATGCGTTCATGGCTCAGCGGGCACGGTGAACTGACCCTTGGCTCAGAAATACTGGTGCCGAGACCTGTACCAAGGCGGGCTAGAGAAAGGGTAGCCTACAGGAGCTAACCCTATGAGTGAGGTCACTTAAGCAAGAGACTGTGGTCCTGCTTGTGGTCTCGCACTGACCGAGACGTGGGAGGTCATGGAGTCCGGCTCTTCCATGGACCTTGTATGGCACCGGCTTTGGGTTTCGCAACCGAAGGTTGGATTTGAGCAGTACGGCTCACCTCCTCAGGGAATAAGTGTGATTGTAAAATGTAATCAGTCATATAGCATGTTTGCTTAAGGATTGAATACGGAGATTCATCGGCTGGTGTTGCATTTTCTTTGTGCATTCCTTAGTGGATAAATGTTAATTATGTTTCTTTATATTCTCTGCAAGGTAGATAGATGAATTACTTATCAACCATGGGTAGATGCAATGACCTCCTTGAGAATGGAGATTATCTTATTCTGTTCTATGATGAATAATTATGCCTGATAATGTAAAAGTAACCCCTGCTCAGTTTTAATTTAATAAACTACTATAACAATGTTTTTGGCGGAGAGTTATATCTCTCACTGGGGCAATTTTCAATTGTCTCACCCCCGTGGGAAACATTCTTAGGTATGCATGGGAGGCAAAGCAGAAATCCTAGAATAAGGAAAGAGCAACAGCAACAGCAACAACAGGGACAGCAATACGATCTCAGGTGGAGATATTGTCTGTCTAGTCATACATATAGTAGTCCTATGTGTCATCTCTGTACTCTCAGGTCCTCGGAGTTTTTAGTCAGTGTCTAATGAATCAATCTGAGGTTTTGGCTTGATGCCTCGAGATTTGTATATTGTTTGTATATAATGTTTATATATCGTTGAGAAGGAATGGTACAGGTTGTGTACTTGTAAACCAGGATGAATTTGAAATACTTTGGTTCTTGGTTAAAGAGTTTTCCTGTGAATGGATCTCTTGAAATTTTTTTAAATTTTTAGTGATTTTCAGTAATCCGCTGCAAATAATTCGCTTCCGCATTAGTTAATCATGTTTTCGCAAGACGGTCGCCACACACTATGTCAAATGGGAGGATAAAATAGGGAATGCAATGGAAGAATTATATGTAGCATGGTCGTGTTGGGTAGCACGGCTATGCTAGATACAGGTGAGAATGGTCATGGTGTGGTGGAATGATTGTGGTGAAAAATGGTGAAAATGATTAGGGGAAGTGGTGGTTTTGAACTGAAGGTGGCACGGTTGTGGTGGTGCATGGGTGACAGGCCATGGTGAGTACAATGACTGTGGTGGATGGGAGTTCGCTTACTCATTCTTGACACCACACCCATGTTGATTGAGCTACAACACGACCATGCATGGTGGCACAACTGTTCTAGGTGAATGTGGCATGGTCATTCTCTATGGCACAACCGTTTATTGAGCTTGTTCTTCAATGCATGGTCTGTGACTTGAGCTTTGGCCAACACTGCCATTGTGAGGTACCATGGTCGTTTTGGTCCTTGTATCGACACTTTGAGTTGAATCTTTTTGTTTCCTTGGACATCTTTGTGACAATTTTGATCTTTGGCCACTTGGGGTAGGTTGAGGGAGCCTTGGACTTCACTTTGGGTCTCTCTAAGGGTAGAGAAATCCTAGGATCACTCTTTCTCTCTCTCTTCCATCCAAGTGTGGCCCAAACACTTGAAAAACATGCAAATAATGTCCATAAGTGAATTTTACACAAATATGCATATTAAGAGAAATAACACATAATCTAACATGTATAGATGTGATTGAAATGCAATATGACACAAGATGGATGCCTAAAATAGGGTTGCATCAGCGCTTGAGTATGGTAGAGCATTATACTCATCCATCCCTGACTCCAAATGACTTAAATCTGGATCCCAAACCAAGACATACTGACTTTGTTACCAACACATCTCCCAATATGAGGTTTAAAATTAAAAGGACATCATCAAAGATATACAAATCAATATGATGGCTAATCAAAGTTTAATGAGGTCAAAATGTATGCATGAATAAATGAATCACTAGTTGAGTATTTAACTATGACACCTAAAATGTAGACTTGTGGGATCATTGTTTTGAATTAGACAAATCTATGTCCAATTGTGTGCAAGAGTTTAGGGAGTCCCCCGTGCAAACTTGAAACCAATTAAATAACCTTTCCTCTTTACTGGCTGCATGTACAATGTAATAGGCTCCTAGTCACCTTAGAAATTTCTAATGGAATTCCACTTTCCAACAATATCACATGAATCAAATAATATGGAGAAATAAAAGAAAAGGAAATCAAAAGTGAATAGAACTAGAATGCACAAAGGCATGCTTAACTCTCATCTAGAATCTTAACTCAATTTTGAAGTATGGTAGGGACTAATATATTTTTAGGATAATGAAAAGAAATCCATTAATATTTATATCTATCTTATTAATAAAATAGTTGTATATAGGTATATTAATTATGCCTATATTGTTTATACATACAATACCAAACCATGAAAATCATGCTTTTCATTGATGTTGAGATCATAGATCATGATAAGAATTGAATACCATACTGAACAATATTAAACCATATTCAATCATACTTTCATTGATGTTTATATCAAGAACTATGATAAGGAGTGAATATTATAATTAATAATACTAAACCATAATAAGCCCTACTTTTATTAATCATTATACAAGAGATTAAGTAAAGAAGTGAAGACCATATGAAATCATACTTTCCATTTATGCTTACATAAGAGACTATTACAAGGAGTGAGGACCATACCTTTCCTTGAAGTGAGATGTTATAACAAGTTAAAGATAGAATGAGAAGTTCAAATTCCAAGAGTATTTTGATAAAATTTCGGATTATAATAGATTCTTATAAAAAGAGAGAGTCTGAGGTCAAGGGGAGAGAAATTGTTAGTATTTCAAAATGACATTTAGGAATCACATGTAGGAGTCAAATAATTGGAGAGGATATGCTATATTTGTGAAATTAACTCTCCTATTCAACATCTTCTCCAAATAGAACTTCTCTTTAGAGGTGGAAGAGGGAAAGTTTATGGTTTGTAAAGAGAGGGAAAGGTATTATTGTTTTAGAGGAATGGAAAGGGAAAAGGGGACGTTTTCTTTAACTTTTAGAACATGAATAATGTTGAGTGGAGTTGGCTTCTATTTATAGGGGTGTGGGAGGGTAGAATGATCCTAATTGAAAAAATTATATGGATGACACGTGGGCATATGTGTGTCATAAAAAGAGAGATGATTTGTAATTTAGTGACACATGGATGCATATATGTCATCTTAATAGAGATAATTCATGGTTATATGACTCATGGATGCCTATGTGTCATCTTAAGATATCTACCAAAGATTAGTCACATGGTAGGATATGCGTCAAACATTAGGATGTGCTAGGTGTTTAAGAGAGGAACATGACACTAAGCTACTTTCTTTACCAAATAGTGTGTTTGTTCATGCTACCTACTTTCTACCCAACTACATGCTTTCCTTCATAAGCCACCCATCTACCTACTTGTGTGCTTACCCACAAAATTGTTATTTTTCAAAAAGTGACAAAAAGTACCACAATTATATTTATAATAAATAAAAGCTTTTAAGTCAATCATAATAAGTTACTTTAGTATTATAATAGATTTTAATAACAAATTTCCAAAGAAGCTTATTTTTACACCTTGCCCAAAATAAGACGTTTTTATTTTATCAAAGTTTAGAATATTACATCAATTCCTCTTACTCATGAGTACATTGGGTTGATGTACATATATCACATAAATATGGAAAAGTTGATGTTGTTCAAAATGTTTCTTTGGTTTAAAATAAATTCATATATATATATATATATATATATATATATCATGATAGTACTTTTATAAATGTCTTGTCCTTTAGGTACATATGGTACATGCAAAATTGAAAATCTAGTAGAAAAGTTTGCAGAATTGTGATTTAGGATGATGATAAAAATGGTGAAAATCATGCCTAGGTTAAGTTTTGGAGGGTAAATGATGTCCGATCTAGAGTCATAACACATATAAGAGAATACCACCCAAAATTAGTGAGAAAGACAATTTTCCATCTCAGGGCACTCGATTTGACGCTCATGTCTCCTTTCACATTAGTGGCACGCCCATTTAGGATCGTCTTCCTTCATTGGTGTCAGACCATAAGGGATGGTAGCACTCCTTCGATGGACATGATTAAGCAGTATTCCAGGAGAAGACCAAGTAACAAGATGATAAATTGTATATGCATCAATCATGGTACCGGGTGTAACAACATATATGTGTAGGTTAGATCACTGGTAGCCATGGTAAGGGTTTACATCCAAATATTCAGAATATATTAATTATAAATTTACCATTGTATAACCTACATCTCATATGGAGTTTCTTTATCAAGTAATACTATTGGCATCTAACTCATATATGTAGGGTTTCTAGGGTTAGGATGGTAGGCTTTGGTATGTTATATTATCTAGGTCCAACTCTCTCTCATATATATATGTGTGTGTGCATACATGTGCACATGCACGTGTATATGTATTCATTTTTGTGTTATATATATATATATATATATATATATATATATATATATATATGTATATATATGAGGTTAGGAAGTGTGTACCGGCCGGTACATGTAACTTACGTGTACCGGCCATTAAAATAGCATATGTGGAGTATGTTTATAAAATGCAACCATATGGATTGATTCAACACTGTATAGATTACATGTGTTTAAAAAATCATAACCACATCTCATATAGATCATTAGATATAATAATACATCATTCAATGGTTTCTACAATTTTTGCAACTTACCGTTGATTAGAAAATACACATTTTCTTTTGTTAAATGATCTATGAATGTCAAATTGTGGTGATTTTTTGTACACATCTAATATGAGGGATATACATTACATCCATAAGGTTGGATTATTTAGTTGAATTTTACAATCACCATAAATGAAGGTGGGTACATGTAAGCTACATGTACTCGGGTACACAATTCTTTTAGCCTATATATATAATATATATACACACATACATATATATACATATATACATATATATAGATGTATATATATATATATATAGAGAGAGAGAGAGAGTCGGGCTAGAATACACTCAAGTGTATTCAGAGCAGAATACACTCAAGTGTATTCAGAGCAGAATACACTCAAGTAGTTTTCTATGATGCAATTTTTTTTAAAAAAATCTAATTCTTTGATTTTCTTAAACATCATGTGAATAGCTCATATATAAAATTTGAGCCCATTTGGACATTTATAGGTCATGTTATGAAGACTATAAAAATTATGCATTTCAAATTAGTTTCGTGCCTCAATTTTGTTGCCCTCAGATGAGTGACTTATTGTAACATCCCTGACCTGGGTTATGAACTAACTGTAGGTGTTTTGCTTAATTATGTAATTAGATTCTTGTAGTTATCTTTTGATATGTAATTAAAGCTTTTGAGGAACCTATATCTCCCTTTTTGTCCTTTTTAAACAATGTTGTAATATTGTTTTGTTAAAAGTGGACTTATGTGCAAATTACCCAATTAGAGGGGTTAGCTTGCAAATTGCACATGTTTAGATGCTCCTATGATGTTGAGACATCATAAGAATGAATATGATATAGTGATATGGATTCTCCAAGCTTGGGCACCAAGATACAGCTTGTAACGTAATCATTGTGCTTTAAACCCTAGTTTTGGTGTAAAGTGCAATTTACCCAAAATATAGGGTGAAAAATGTAAAATACACCCTCTAGGGTATCTTTCATGACTCTTGGAATCAACTAGAGAAACTATGATGAAGAGGGCACCTCATTTGAATGATTAAATAAGAAGGATAACCTTTATAATTAAATAATCAAGTTGTATGCAAAATGACCCCTTTTATGTATACAACTTAGCAAGATGTTTGGCTTCTTTTCCCTCTAAACCTTGGATAAGAAGGAGTTTTGCTTAAGTGTAGAAGAGAGAGACGTGCCTAAGAAAAGGAGAAGGACCTATTTGAGAAATAAGGAAAATAGTTGTCCTTATCTTGAAAACATACCCAAAGTACATAAGCAAATCTCTTTTACAAGGCAAGGGATTGTTTCCCTTTACCTTTCACTTATCTCTTTGTTGTGGCCGACTAAGAAGGAGCTCAGGAGCAGGGGAGGATGACCAAACTGAATTGGGTAAGTGTAACGCCCGGGCCCACTGCCCAAGGCTCTAGTAGAGTTTCAGGAATGAAGATTGGCCCCACAAACCACCACTAGCCTTAACTGCGCACTATGTCCACACTGACGCGCAAGCCAAGATCAACTTCCCGACTGGTCACCCATCCTAGTACTACTCCAAGCTGAGCACGCTTAACCATGGAGTTCTTTAGTGATGGGCTCCCGGAAAAGGAGGTGCACCTTGGTGATATGTGTAGTTCAATCATTCCTTTTAAGATCATGTTATCTGAGGCCTCAAATCCTGGGATGTTACAATCTCCCCCACTTAGACTCTTGACGTCCTCGTCAAGGCTCAACTATATGGCCTCATAATCTGACCCCATTTCAGTGCAAACCCACAATGGCCCATGGACACCCAGCTCCCGTCCACGACTACCAGCGCAAGGGAGGCTCCATCTCGTCTCTACGGATAGCCCTTTCCAACTTGCCTGGACCGCACAGCTCAAGACTGGCATGCCACATGCCCATGTGGGGCCCACCTACTGGAGGAGTTATGGCTCTGATACCATTTGTAATGCCCGGGCCCACTGCCCAAGGCTCTAGTAGAGTTTCAGGAATGAAGACTGGCCCCACAAACCACCACTAGCCTTAACTGCGCACTATGTCCACACTGACGCGCAAGCCAAGATCAACTTCCCGACTGGTCACCCATCCTAGTACTACTCCAAGCTGAGCATGCTTAACTATGGAGTTCTTTAGTGATGGGCTCCCGGAAAAGGAGGTGCACCTTGGTGATATGTGTAGTTCAATCATTCCTTTTAAGATCATGTTATCCAAGGCCTCAAATCCTGGGATGTTACAGTAAGCATTGATTGCCATCTAGCTCGGAGGCATGGAGGAAATCTTGCTACAAGGTTGGTTTCATAATCTTCCTTACATAGCTCTTCTTTCTAGCCATCTTCTCCATCCAATTCTTGAGGAACGGACCTTGGACAACCTGTGGAGCTCAAGCCACCATTAAATCTATGAAGCTTGGATCTCTAGATCTGATCCTAAGGTGGGTTTTATAACTCTAAACCTTAAAGCTTTGATTATGCATCTTCTTTCCTTGAAAACGTTGCTTGTTCTCCTTCCTTTCATACTTCTATGTGTTCTTGCAACCAAAACCGTGAAGAACAGTCCATGTTCTTGAGGTAGAAGAAGGTGACGTTAATTCCAAAGTTTACCCTGATCCTACTTTAGCAAACGGTAATCCACCTCTTGCCCAAACGGTTTGAAAAACCGTTTGGAAGCAATCGGTTTCAAAATCGTTTGAGAGTAAACGATCTCAACCAAGAACGTTTGGAGAAAATGGTCTCAAGACCGTTTGGTTGAGTTGACCAAGCATAGACCATTTGGGGATCTGTTGTACACATTATGGACTAATCATCCACCAAAAATCATCAACTAATTCCAAGTAAATCACAAGTTGAAGGCACTTTACTCACCTAAACCCTAATCTGGTTCATTGCTGTTTTCAATGGTGCAATCATGTTGAAGTTTGGGTTGAGTGACCCAAACGGTTTCAAAACCGTTTGGGGATCACCCAAATGGTCTCAAGACCGTTTGATGATCACCCAAGACCGTTTGGAGGTCTAGGGTTAAGAGGGGTTGATCAATTGAGGGTCCAATCACATAAAGTTATTGATTAATCCAGTGCTGATTTTGTAACCAAATCTAGGGTTCAACCCTTAAGTGAATGACTTAGTTTTTTATGAAACTTTGGGAAAACGGTCTCAAGACCGTTTGGAGGATTTCCAAACGATCCCAAGACTGTTTGGGGTCAGGTCATGACCCAATTGAGTGATGGTTCAATGGGTTCAACATCAATTAGACTCATGTTGATGCATGTTGAAGGGTGATCAATTCCAAACCCTAATTCAAGTGATCCAAACCCTAATTGGTGACCAATTGAGGTTCAATTGAGGGTCAAATCAGTAAGGATTGACCTAATTGACTCAATTGATGAGTGGCTAACCTTTGCATGAACGATTGAGGGGTTCAACCTTGGAAACCCTAATTCAATTGGATGGGTTGAGGCACTTTTTGGTCCATGTAGTTTTGAGGGTGTTTGGACCAAACGGTCTCAAGACCGTTTAGGGCCAAACGGTCTCAAGACCATTTGGGGCCAAACGGTCACAACGGTCCCAAGACCGTTTGGTGGTCATGCGGTTTCAAATCAATTTGGTCATGCGGTTTTCAAGATCAATTTGTCCATGCGGTTTCAAAATCAAAGTTGGCCCAAACGGTCAACGGGACCAAACGGTCTTCACCACCTTTAGGGCAAACGGTCTTGATGGTGTACCTTGCCATGCGGTCTTGAAAGTCAAAGGGACCAAACGGTCAACAACTCCATGCGGTTTCAAAACCGTTTGGAGGTTGAAAGTGCAAAACCGTTTGGGGTCTTTTAAGGTCAAGATCGTTTGATGCCTTAGTGGCCAAGATGGTTTAGTAGATCGTTAATCTAAACCCTAAAGATACCTAAAGTGATTAAGGGAATAAGTAATTAGTTGGTTGATGCAAGTGATGGTCTATGGTGAACATTACAAAAGTACCCTTAGTGGGTTAGTGTGACTAGTACCCCTTGATCAAGCAAACCCTAATAACCATAGTAGTGATGACTTGACTTATGCTAATCAAAGTTGATTTGACCTAACTTAATCAAAAGTGATGTAAACATCATATATTAGTAAGAGGAGAGAGAATACTCCTAATATGAATGAGAATCAAGTAAAATACCTCCAATATGTATGAATACACATAATTAGGGTATGATCCTTCATAGTGAGATCATGGGAACCCTAATTATGGTGATTAATGAATCTTAACCTAATTTGAAGGCATTAATGGGAGTAATTCTCATACATAATGATGGTATGACCTCAATTCACTATGATGTGAATAGTAAACCCTAATTCTAGGGTAATATCATGTAATGAGAATAGTAAACCCTAATCTAGGGTGATATGATGAAATGAACAGTAAACCCTAATTCCAGGTTATGCTTTTAAGTATGAAACTTCATGATTGAAGTATGAAATAAGAAATCACTATTCATAATTAAGACAAAGGGGTTGAATAACCCTAATTGAATTGAATAGGGAAAACTTATCCTTATTGAAGGCATGATGGTACATCCCTTGAACTGAAAGATTATCTCTATTTTGTAAAGTGTTGATATAAAGATAAATTGCCTTTTGTCAAATATATTGACCATGCAGGTTTCTATAAAGAAGTGATCATAGCTAGGTGAGGGTTATGATATCATATTCATTGAAAGCATGTTATAAGCTTTATGAGTAATGATGTACTATGTTGCCTGGTTTAAGAGGTAACATATGAGATTGATAGGCTGTAAGAGTCATGGGCAATATCTAAATTGTTATAATCAAGGTCATGCTGCTAGATGACCTATGATGATTTAAGGGTTTGAACACCCCTGTTCTTGAATCATAGTGAGATGGTTAAGAAATTATATCCATATGATAACTGATGTGAGATAAACTTGATACATTTAGTATTCTTCTTTCATAGCAGTTATTTTAATGGTTTATGTTTGAAAACATGCTTGATGTTAAAAGAATGCTAAAATGTACTTAAATAATCAAGTATAATCATATCATGTAGAGCCCTGATCATAGATCCATCATTGTCAGTAGTTTAATGATGGTGAAACAGGTTTTCCTAAGGGAACTCCGGGAGAACATACTTTTGAGTATGTTGGGGTTATGGACGCGAATATCCTTACGTCCTAATGTAGGAATCGATGTAAGATGTACCTTAATCCATTAATCCTTCATTATATGTTCATGCTGGGATGATGTATCACTAATCTCCCGATGATGTTGCCAGAATACCCTGGAAAGCTATCATAGCAGAGACACGAGATGTCCTGCATGTTTATCCTCATACTGACTGAGGAAGATGAGGTCATAAGAATCCGGCTCTTTTGATGACCTATGTATGGTACCGATGCGATTTTGTAATGGTGGGTTGGAGTATGAGCGGTATACCTCATCTCTGCATGGCATAATAATGTTTGAAAAATATAATTAGCCACGTAGCATAACTTCTTAGGTTGAATTACGAGAAACAATGATTGATGTTACATTGTTTATAATATTCTGTTCAAGTAACTAGTATGCATATTCTTTATTGAGACATGCTTGATATTCAATTAAGTTATAATTGAAATATTGTTTTACTTGACATTAAACTTGTTGTTGAATGTTTATAATTATGTTGCTTATTGTTATTCCTTTATTGCAATAACAAAGCTTCTGGCGTAGAGTTATAACTCTTGCTGGGACAATTATTCAAATTGTCTCACCCCCGTGGGATTCGACTTTTTAGGTGGATGTCGAGGACGGAGGAACCCATCTAAGGGTGCCTATGCCTGCATCTAGGGCACCTACCCCTCCCGAAGGACAAGGAATCGACAAGATATTTGAACGACTTTGCCGAGTTGGAGCCACAGAGTATGCTAGAACAGCTGACCCATCTGATGCAGACTTGTGGTTAACAGAACTAGAGAAGGCCTTCAGAATCCTGAACATCCCCGAAGCTGAGAAGGTTGGACATGTTGTATATCTTCTCAAGGGAAGTGTTGGTCATTGGTGGACCATGGAAGAGCAAAAGAGGCATGGTGTAGAGATTGTCTGGGAAGACTTCCGATGGGAATTTATCAATAGATATTTCCCTAAGACGTTTTTGGATGAGAAAATCTCTCAGTTCGAGAGGTTAAGGCAAGGTCCGATGAACATTAGCGAGTACGAGGCTAATTTCATGGAGTTGTTGCAGTTCTGCTCGCATATGGCTGCTACAGATGAAGAAAGGATTCGGCATTTCGAGAAAGGATTAAACGCTGAGTTGACTACTCCCGTGTCTACCCTAGAGAACAGAGAAAGGTTTTCTACCTTTGTAGAGTCTGTCAGAAGGATAGAGAGGTCCATAGCAGAGAAGAGGCAAACCCATAATAAGAGGATGTATCCCCAGTTCCAAGGATCTTCATCCAGAGATTTCAAGAAACCTAGGTTTTTTGCGCCTACACTGCCACCTAGACCCAGTTCTCAGACACAGTGGACATCGAATAGGGGTAGAGGACGAAGCCTACCACTAGAAGGGGCTCGCAGTTCAGCATCTATGTCGGTTACAGGACCACCCAGACCACAACAACAAGACAAAAGTTGTTATATATGTGGGAAGATGGGGCATCTGATGAAAGACTGTAGAGCCAGAACAGTGAGTGTAACAAAACCACAAAGGCAAAGTCAGCAAGGATCACAGAGGAGACAGTTTCTAGGAGAAGCTAGAGGATGTGGACAAGCGTCCCAAGCTGGATCGTCAGCACTGAATCAACCACAGGCAACAGTAAGGTTTTATGCAATGAATCCACCTAATGCAGTGATCAACCCTCGGGTTCTGGCAGGTCATATGGAATTGTTATATTATGATATGTCTACATCCTGTGTTGTATCTGTTTTGATTGATCCGGCACTCGAAGGGTGATTCGTAGCTGCAATATGACAGTCAGTCATAGAGCAGATAGTTTGTGCTAGAAACTCCGTTGAGAGGGTCTGCTGTGTTGCAGGAGGTATGCTCTCCCTATATTCTCTTCTTTTCTGAACATCGCATTCAAGTGGATCTTATACCACTTGAGATGCAAGGATTTGATATAATCCTTGGGATGGATACCTTGGAAAGGTATAAGGTTGTTTTGGATTGTGAATCCAAGCAAGTTGTGTTTGCTGATGATAGTGACACATGGATCTTTCATGGTGAGAGAAGGATTCTGCCCACCTGTCTTGTGTCAGCTATGGTTGCGGAGAAGCTGATGAGGCAAGGATGTTATGCATTCTTGGCCCTTGTGGTAGATACTACCATGGATAGTCCTAACCCTGCTGAAGTTCCTATAGTCAGGGAATTTGAAGATGTATTTCCTGAAGGACTTCTAGGTGTGTCACCGCCTCGGGAAATTGATTTTGAAATCAATTTGATCCCAGACACACAACCTATAACACAAACACCATATAGGATGGCGCCTGCTGAGATGGAAGAACTCAAGAAACAGTTGCAAGAGTTTCTTGAGAAGGGTTTCATCCGACCGAGTACTTCACCCTGGGGTGCTCCGGTCCTCTTTGTTAAAAAGAAAGACATATCAATGTGATTTTGCATTGATTACAGACAATTAAATAAAGCAACAATAAAGAACAAGTATCCTCTACCGAGGATTGATGATCTCTTCGATCAGTTGCGTGGTGCAACCGTCTTCTCAAAGATAGATTTGAGATCGGGATATCATCAACTCCGAATTAAGGATAGTGGCATACCCAAGTCTGCCTTTAGGACAAGGTATGGTCACTATGAGTTCACAGTTATGTCATTTGGACTAACAAATGCACCAGCTGCATTTATGGAATCATGAATAGAATCTTCCGACATTTCCTTGACCAGTGTGTTGTTGTCTTTATAGACGGCATTCTGATCTATAGTAGAGATGCTCAGCAGCATGAGCAGCATCTTCGTCAGGCTCTAACTTTGCTAAGAGAACACAAGCTATATGCTAAGTTTAGCAAGTGTGAGTTCTGGCTACCGGAAGTATCTTTCCTCGGACATGTGATATCCGCCTCGGGTATTTGTGTTGACCCTAAAAAGGTAGAATCTGTTCTACAATGGGAACAGCCGAAGACACCGACGGAAATTGACGCAATTTTACTATGCGCTAAAACGCAAGTGAACGCGTCGAGTAGTACAGGCCTTTGTGAGGCCCGAGTCGAACACAGGGATACTCGGAATTATTGGAGACTCCTACTAACTATTTGCGATCAGCTAAGCCGAATAACAAATTGAGGGTTGTTGTTAAAATTAAAAGAAAATAAAAACAAAAATGAAACAAACGATCGATTAAATGTTAATTTAATCAATTCAAAAGGGTATCTTTAGGAGTGTGGTTTCACCGCGGGTTTTCATTGTATTAAATTCTATATAGCTACTCAATTTTATCTCTCTTTCCGGGTAGTGGCCTGAAAACAGAATTGCCCACTGTCGTGGTGCAATTCACTACCTAGGTCTAGGTCGGTTCCACTGTCGTAGTAACCTATACCCTATACTCGGTGCATTATGAATGATCTCTCAGTATCCACCATTAATTTTACACCACCTTGGTCAAGGGATTTATCGATTAATGTAGATTTCGTCTCTTTTCAGCCGTTAATTCTTCTTTCAAAGTGATTAAGGGCATTAGGTTATTATTATGGTGATCAAGCATAACAATATATGGAGAAAACGAAACTATACTACAGATTTAAGAGATAAAATATGAATTACTATTATAAAATTGTCATACAATGAATCCCCGGGCTACTCCCGGTCCTAAAGACAAAGGGGATTAGCCCCGCATGGTCATCTCAATGAAAGACATAGGAGTAGAGAAGAAAAACATGCGAAACATGGAGAAAACTCGTGTAACCCTTGATACAAAGGTGTTCCTGGAGATCCTCCTCGAGAAACGTGCGTTTTGCAGTCTTCCGGCAGCAAAATCGCCCGTCGGAGGTGCCCGGATCGCTCGGTTGACGGCCTTCGTCTCTTGTCTCCTATCTCTCTCTCTCCTTCTTGGATGTTGTGCAACACAATGTCCTCCCCCCTCGGGCCGTCCATGCTCTTCTTAGGTCATAGGACCACTTTACGGCTCCGAAAAAGCTCAACCGTTAGATTAAAACGCTCCGTTTTAGTGCTGAAAATCGCCAGATCCCGACGTTGTCGATAGTATCGACCCCAAGGTCGATGGTATCGACCATGGGACAGGTTATTCCTTCCAAGATCGTGTTTTGGGGTTATTTTTTGATGAAATGTCGATACTATCGACCTGGGGGTCGATAGTATCGACTCCGGACAATGCAAAAGTGCCTGAAAAAGTGTCGAAACATGTGTATAAGTCTGTGGATTATATAAAATCATATAAATATTATAAAAGAAGTATAATTTGATGCAAAAAGAGTTTAAGGGCCAACTATAGTGAATTATGCAAATATAATCAAGAAAATGGCAAATACATGCATAAAACAGATATAAAATAAGTCTATAAAAGTGACTTAAAACCCATGCATCAAACGCCCCTAAGCTTAAACCTTGCTCGTCCTCGAGCAACAAAACTTTGGATCCGGTTGAGATAAGTCAGCAACAGGACATAAATATATGAAATGAATCTACATCATCCCCACTTTCTTTCCACAAACCGGCCCTCATTGACCACTGAACACTAACTGCCATCCAGACGACCAAAGACCTATGTAAAAGATGTTTATCCCCCAATTAATGAAACACTATCAATTAAAGTAGTTAATATGATAAACTCATTTGGTCCATACTTGATGCATCTTGTGATCTCCTATCTACATTGCTCAATTCCTAACTACCATCTAAATGGAAGCAGATCTCCTGATATTAATGAATGAGGAGAATATCATGGGTGGCCTACCGATTAGAGCAACGGGTGGATGGGATAGGTGGTTGCCGAAGAGATGGAAGCACATAATAGTCAATCATGCAATACAAAAGTTAATGACCTATCATGATGAAAAATGCAAGTGAAAATGCCCTAATGTTACATTTTTGGTGGAATGATGCATGCACTATCATTCCGTCTCAAGGTGAGATGGAATATCTAAGAAAACTACACCATGTGCTTATTCTTCTTAGTATGTAAGTGAGAACATGTTCCTTTCTCCCTCTCATTCCTACTTACTTCTCAATTCTTCTTTTTTTTCTTCTCCTTTTTTTCAATTTTTTTTTCAATTTTTTTTAAAGCCCTTATTTTCATAGATGACAATGAATTATATGTCGGGCTCACTTCTTGTTACATACTTGTGCATCTGAAGCATTCTATTTGGAGGGTATGGAACAAGTTCATCACCTTTAATGTTTTCAGAGTAACATAAGATACATGGTGTAAAATATGCTCAAAAGATGTAAATGCAACTACATAATGACAGTTATGCAACTACTATGACATGCACCTAAGGATAATGTGCATGTATAACTACTCTATCTTTTTTTTCATTCTCATGCAAAAAATGTGAAAATAGTTGTAATGCAAGACCTATCTACATGGTATGCAATCAAAGAGTGAAAGACAATAATGTGCTTCCATTTCTTATGGTGGAGTGTGAATGAAATTGCGGTGGATCAGATGATGGAGCTGGGACTTACACCAAAAGATTTTCAGTCTTCCAATGGGAGTCCCAGAATTCTATCACCAAAAACCCTAGAGAGGATTGATGTCTTCCCTAGGTTTACCTAGAACTGGTGCTTAGATAACAACTCCAACCCCATAAGAGTATGGAAGCCTTATCATAGTACAGATTTAGGATCGAACCCAAAAGACAACGGTCTTGTTGCAAGCAACAAGATGGAAAACGTACAACACTTCACTTAGTTATTTTACTAATTGGCACTTATATCAAAAGGTTGGATTTTGATTGGTTTTTAGACTAAAGCATGAAAAGTAAATAAATCAAGTAAAACTAAGATTTAACAAATGATGATGAATCAATGGGGTTAAGCAGGTATTCACCACCGCTACACATGCATTGTATATGTACTAAGCAAGCAAGACTTATAAGCTAGATGCATGGATGTTCCACAAGACCGATGCCTTATAAGACAAGGGCGATGCATTGCATCCAAGGATGTTCCACAAGACTGATGCCCATATAAGACAAGAGCGATGCATTGCATCCTTCGATGTTCCACAAGACCGATGCCCATATAAGACAAGAGCAATGCATCGCATCCTTCAAGGGTTAAGTAGCTCTCATTCGGTACATTTCTATGTGTCAATGAAGATATGTAGTCTTCCAAAGAGAGAATCTTACTCAACCTCATGAAACGTGCATCTAAAACTAACAAGCGAGCGATAATTATCAAATTGAATAGTGTCTTTGTAGGCCTAGTCTCCTATTCGGATAACCTAGCTACGAGAAGTGCGGGAATGTTGCAACGCCAGCCATTCCCGATCAAATGGTCACATGCTTTACATCATTCCCCTCGCAAAGCGTGTTCCTCGACTTACCAAGGTTACTTCCATACAGATAGAAGTGCAACGGATGGTAGTGAGTTTACTCCACTCTTTGAGATACACTCCTAGACACCGAAACGGATGCGTGGTGGATACACACACCAGAAACCAACACTAAATCGGTATTCGAGTCTCGAGAGCGGTTGTAGACAAACCACAACAAAAGACAATAGATGCATACAAGAACGTGGCCATCATTCAAGCATGTATGAAACGATTTAGTATTAAAACAAAAGGATAACATCTTTTTAGTACAAAGTACAAAACATGGGCAGCGGGGCTAGTCCCCGCGCCCCAGTGGATGGAACTACTCGCTCCTCATAGAGGGAGCAACAAAGGAGGAGGCAAGAAGAGATAGAAAGAACATCATCTCCACTGAGGAGAGAAGGTTGAACCCTTGGTGGAGAGAGCAACGATCTTCACCCTTCGTGGCTTGCTTGATGACGGATCTTCTCCTCTCACCTTCTTTGTTGATGAGAGAGAAGGTAGCTTTGCAATGGAACGTGAGTCTCAGACCGGCAGCCTCGGGCGGTGGATGGAGTTGTTCTGGTAGTAGAGAGACAGCCTCTGGACGTCTGGACTCTCCTCAGGGATGGCCCTTGAGGTCTTATTTATAGGCCTTGAGTGAGGTCAAACGGTCTGGAGACCGTTTGGGTTCAAACGGTCTTGAGACCGTTTGGCGTCAAACGGTCTTGGGACCGTTTGAACTCCATGCGGTCTTGGGACCGTTTGGCTTCATGCGGTCTCGGGACCGTTTGAACTCCATGTGGTCTTGGGACCGTTTGGCTTCATGCGGTCTCGGGACCGTTTGAACTCCATGCGGTCTTGGGACCGTTTGGCTTCATGCGGTCTCGGGACCGTTTGAACTCCATGCGGTCTTGGGACCGTTTGGCTTCATGCGGTCTCGGGACCGTTTGAACTCCATGCGGTCTTGGGACCGTTTGAACTCCATGCGGTCTTGGGACCGTTTAGCTTCATGCGGTCTCGGGACCGTTTGAACTCCATGCGGTCTTGGGACCGTTTGGCTTCATGCGGTCTCGGGACCGTTTGAACTCCATGCGGTCTTGGGACCGTTTGGCTTCATGCGGTCTCGGGACCGTTTGAACTCCATACGGTCTTGGGACCGTTTGGCTTCATGCGGTCTCGGGACCGTTTGAACTCCATGCGGTCTTGGGACCGTTTGGCTTCACTCGGCCTTGAGGTTGGTTTATTCTTTTATGATTTTTTTGTGCTTTTTCTGCAAGTGTAAAAGGAAAAAGTTAGTTTGATGATGTATTTACAAAAAGGGGTAAAATTAGGTTTATGTATCGTATAAACGTAAAAAGAATATGGAAAACTAAAGAAAAAGACTAAGATAAACTACTAAAATAGGAGGTTATCACCCCCCTAACTTAGAGTCTAGCTTGTCCTCAAGTTAGATAGAGCTGAGACATGAAATGGCGAGGTGATCTTAATTAGGGTCTCCATATTCTTGCTTCAATTCTTGACCTGAGTTCCCCAGGGGTCATATCGAGGCTTATTGCATGCCTTGATTCTTTTGGATTTCGAGAGTTGCTTGGATCTCAGGGTTTTTTCGTATCTCAAAATTTGCCTTGGGACCACATTTATTTTGTGCATGCCGTTGACTCTAATCAACTTTATACCTCTCTGAAAACCTACTGGAAGCTAGAGAGGGTATGAGGGTTGGCTAAAGGCTTTGAAGTGTAGCTCCCCTTCGAGTGGGGGAGGGGCTGTCTATGCTTTTTAGGATCTCACTACCGGGCACGACACATCTGCCTTTATGAGGGCAGCTGAATGTACCGGCCGGGCAAGTCCTTTATGAGCCTTTTCATATACTTGGAACTTTTAGGGTTTCACTACCGGACGCGACACATCTGCCTTTGTGAGGGCAGCGGAATGTGCCGGCCGGGTGAGCCCCTTATCAGTTCTTCATATAGGTCCTTATGCGTGGCACAACTCTCATGATTTTATTCGTCTCTCTGGCTTTTATTCAAAAACTCACAGGCTTGGGTTTTGGAATGAGGATTTATTTTGGGCGGCCAAGCCGCTTTTATTTTGAAGAGAGGAAAGCTGTTCTTAAAGTTTTTCAGCATGCACTTATTTGGTTTGTGGTCCACTTGCAGAACTTTTTGATTCGGAAGTTGCCTAATTTCCCTCTCATCCTCGAGATCTCGGCTTATTTCTGCCCTGATTTTGACCTGTGGAGAGTCAGATAAAGAATTGAAGCAGAAATACGGGATCCATAGTAGGTGGAAATTGATAAATCGCCATTTGATGTCTGAGTGCTATTTACTTGCAGAGACTAACATGATTCTAGGGTTAGTTGAGGTGACTATTTTTGAAAAAGAATTGTGAAAAGAATTAAGACTTAAAGAATTGTAAAAAGAAATTTTAAGAATGAAGAAATGTATGGAAAAAGGAAGTATAGAAGTCGATACCTAGCCCTTGTCTAATGTATCCCCCCCTAACTTATCACACACTCTGTCCCCAGAGTGGCAAAGTGATAGGTTGAGAAATCATTAGAACAAGGGCTGCAGGTTAAGGTAGATTTTCATTTGCTCCTGGAGAACGGAGTAGTGTAGATGCGAACTGCCCACGTAAGGCGTGGTAGTCCACGTCAGTCATTTCCTCCACTGGTCTTTGGAGGACGATTATGATGTACATCCAGTAGAGGACGTGGAAGCCGCAGTCGTTGGATTGTCGTATTTGCTGGGGGCATTTGTGGAAGAAGGCGGGGCGATTGAAGTGTTCCTTGCTGTATGCCTTAGTGTGCTGACTCAGAAGCTCTATTAATTTCGCAGCTTACTCTTTTGCCGTTTCTTCTGTTGGCGTCTTGGGCGTTACGACGTAGTGTCGTTGTCGGGCGTTGAACTGGTTGTCGGAACTGTTGTATATTGTAGTTGTTCCGTCTTGGAGGTTAGTTGCCAGAAGAATCCAGTGCCCTTGATGCAGGATTGGTAACATGATGAACTTCAGCGTTGTATGTTGGAGATATGCGATCAACGCTTCCGTTGTGCCGAAGTTTTTGAGTTTGAGTAGATCATCCTTCATGTATGGGGACGCCTTGTATGTATCTGGATTATGTTGGCCAATCTGAGACTGGTAAGTTGTCATGAGACTGACAGAAAGTTGCCCCTTATCTTGCAAAGTCTCTCGTAGTGAATCGGCCATCACGATAATGTCTTGAGACATGAATACTATGCCATCTTTTTCTGCGGAGAGATTCGCCATGATGATGCGCATTTCAAGGTCGGTGAGACCTTTGCAAGAATCGCGATCAAAATCAGGAAAAGTTGGTTTAGTGGTGTAAGCTGGATCGTTCTTGCTGGTGTCTTCTTCTGGAGACTTGTGTTGTTTAGACTCTTTCAGAATTTGGCGGAAAGGTCGCCGTTGTCGACGTTGTATAGCTGAATAGAGATACCGTGGAACATCATCTGGTGACATAGTCGGATCATTGAAATATCTTCTGTCACAGATGAGCTCCATGGTGTAGCGTCCTCGTAACGAATGGAAGTCTTCAGCTGCCAAATCGGTGAAAGGAATTTCTTGGTTCAGCGCTTGGATATGTCGGATGGTGTAGAAAGCGCTGTCCCCAGATCCCGTGGTGGCTTGAACTGGAGGGTTAATGATTCTGAACCAGGGTTGGCTCCAGTCTTGACGAAGAGAAGGGCGTACTGCCCAGATTACTTTGAGCAGCCGGAAGGGTATACACCGGGCTTCACCTGTTGCGTCTCCGATGAAGTTTATTATGCCGGCTGGTAGCTCGGCGCTATTGAAGTTGTAAACTTTAGCGTCCCTTGCTTCGGTATCCACTATCATAAAAAGCCAGTGGTCCGAGACTTGGAATGGAATTTTGATATAGCGTGCCCGACGCGCTAAACTGGCACGCAGCCGCTCAATCGACCGCGCGCGCAAGCTTTTGTGTAAAAGGCCAAAAGACAATGCGGGTGAAGCGTTGAAGGCTGGTTGTATCCGCTGTTTACTTCTATAGATTTCTATACAGTTGGCGAGGAGGACACGGAAGATTGGCATTGGCATCGTAGACCGGGGTCGGAGGATGCAACGAAAATTCTCACGTGTCAACGTACGCCTGGTTTTTGTATTATTGTAAACTATGTCGTACCCCGCTTTTGCATCATCTACTATAGTGTTCAGGATGAAGATGTCCTGAGCATCTAAAGTAGAGATGGCTGTCATATCAAGATCATGCATTTTTTGTGGGAGAGGAGGTGGCGGGGGGAGGTCTTGTGGTGGAGGGGAGGCATGCTGTTCGATGGCCTCTTCATGACCTTTGAGGTTGTCGTCTAGATCGGAGGCGGAGTCAAGATCTGCGTCAGTATCTAGACTCACTCAGTCTGCCTCGTCTAGGTAAGGGGGAGAAGGTGTTGAGGAGGGGAGAGAAGTTTTTGGCGAGGTAGTGCTGGCTCCTAGTATGCATTGTTGGAGCTCAGCGAAGGCCGCATCCTTGGCAGCTTCCCCCATTGACCCCATAGCGGAGTAATCAAAGAATTGGTCCCCGTAAGAAATGTTTACGTTGTCATGCTGTGGGGACTTGGGGTGGTAGTCACTTTCCTGGTGACCCTTATCAGACCCTTTATGGGACGGTCCTGCTGCGTTCCCTGGATCTTCACTGTCATCGTGCTTGTCTCCTGAAGATGTGTCTTTATTGGAGTCAGCAGATGAATCGGATTCGTCTTCTTCTTCATCATCATCGTCGTTGTCGTCCGCAGCTTCGTCGGTTGTCTTCTTTTTAGTCGACTTTTTGCACCGCCGGTGAGTGGCTTGTAGCTCATCGAAAGCCACTTACAGATGCTCGTGTTTCTCGAGAAGTGCGTCGTGGGCTTCTTTGAGATCTGTGTATCTGCCCTTGGCAGAGAGGAGGCGTGCTGTCAGATCTGTGACTTGGGCACGTAGTTGTTGTGTTTCATTGATATTAGCTTCCTCTTGATGATGATGGAGCTGCGTGATTGTTTCGTCGATGGAAGCCAGGCGCGTGCTTAGCTCTTCTTGATTCTGCTCAAGCTTGCGGAGATTCCCTTGCAGAGGGTGAGTCTGGTTAGAGATCTCATCGACTTTTCTTGTCGTAGCTTCTTGCTGGCGTGTTGCCCCAAGGATCAGGTCTGGAAGGTTGTTGGTGTGGCTGTTGATATGCTCAACTTGCTTAGCCACTTCATCCTGTCGTTGCTGGATGCCTTGTAGGACGACAGGAAGAGCTCGGTGTTGGTTGTCGATCCTGGTTACCTGTTTAGATAAATCCTGTACACAAGAAAAAATAGAATGTAATATGTTAGAAGGATCGGTGAGGAGGTTTCGGACAGCGTCCAATTGACGGCCGAATTCCTCACCGATGTTAGTAAGGGGGTCCCCAGAGGTGGAAGGGTGATGTGGCTGGGGCCTATGTGGGATGGTGGTAGTGTCTTGCGGAAGAGACACTGATGATGGCCCGAACTGCGTAGTGACTGTTGATGAAGTCACCAGCAGTGTCGGGGTGGTGGCGGATGTGAAGAGTGGTGGTATTTGTGGCGAAAAAGGTGGCACTGATGATGAAGGGGTGGGAACTGTGGATGTGAATGGAAAGGTGGTGAAGTCGGGCATGGAGGTGGAGAAAGGGAAGCCTGATGTTAGGGTGGGTGAAAAGGTGGATGCGAATGTTGGCGTGGATGTGGGGAGGAAAGTAGTGGTGGGGGCAGCGGAGAGCTGCTCATTTAGACCCTGGATGAAAGAGTCAAATGAGGAAGTTGTTAAGATTTCATCGTTGAACCACTCGTCCTCCGGGTTTGGGCGGGACGTTGGTGTCCCCGACAGCTGTTGGGCCTGCAGCAACCTCCTAGAATGTCGTTTGACAGGGATTTTTGTAGGTCGAGCTGTCGGGGCTGTGATGCTCGTTTCAGTTGGGCCCGCAGTTTGTTTCTTTGCAGCGGGTGTGACCGAAGCTAGTAGATGAGTAAGCTCCTCGTCAGAAAAGAGGAGCTGTGTCATATCATAGTGTGCTAGCTCCGGTAACGGAAGGAGGGTTCTTGATGACTTAACCATCGGGCATAATACATAGTGTAACTTTCCATCCTTTTCTTTGATTATAAACAAATTTTTCAAAGATTGTTCGTTTGTAAGGATGTCGCCCTTTATTTGCGTGCATTGGGGTAATAGCCTGTCCATCTTAAAAAATTTAATTATGGATGTGACATGGCCCCCCAAATAGATCTCTTTCCCTATGAAGGCGGCGGATAATTTCTGGACCATCAACCGTCCGATGTTGACTGGTCTTCCGTTGAGGATAGACCAGAGGACAAAGAGGTCTGATATTGTAACGTTTCCTCCTTCCGTTCTTGGAAAAAGTGCGCCAGCTAGGATTTTGTGCAGAGTGCGCACAAATCCGGAGTGTATGTTGGACGCTTTGCATGTTTTGGCGTCGTATGTGGGAATCCCAGTTAAGCTTTTCCAGAATGTGTGGCGGTTGAATTCTGGATGATCAGTTCCCACTGATTTGGCCTTTTGTAGCTGCTCCAGGTCGTCAATGAATATTGAATTGAGCATATTCTCTGTTAAGACGACGTTGCTACCGAAGATTTGGGTGACAATCCTTCTATCACCCCCATCCCGTGACCTATCTGCAATGTCGACGGGCTCCTTTGTCAGGCAGGAGAAAAATTCCGTTGTGGGCTCGATGTAGGACAATTCAGGTATTAAGCACAACCTGGTGAGGTTGGCTTTTTGTAGCGCTTTGAAGATGCGCTCGTGAATTCCCATTTTAGCTAGTATGCTGGAGCAAACATACTTAGTTGGTTTAAGGGTTTTATCGGTGGTGATGGAGGTTTGGATGGATAGGTGCTCTGGTGGTGGTATTGGGGCAATGATGGGAATGAAGGTGGTAGGGATGGTAGCTGCAGGGGTGATGGTGGTAGCAGCGAAGGTGGATGGTTTGGCGAGGGGTTGGTCCATGGCAGATAGAGGGTGGACCTATTTTCTTGCCCTCTTGGGAGGCTGCCCAGATGCAGCCTTTGCAGCCTTGCATTTTCCCTCTGTCTCTTGGGCAGAGGAGTCTTCATCGGGATTCAGTATGTAGTCCGATCCTTCATCATCGTCAGAAGAGATGTGCTCGATGTCCTCTTCAGGGGCCTCACCCAAGCATTTGGTGAGGCGAGTTATCTCACACAGGATGTCGATGATCTTGGTCTTGGGAGGGACGGCGCTGGTGGTGTTGTAAGTGTCCCTGATCTGTATGAGCCTGGCTCGCTCTTCCATCATCTGCTCCCTTGTCAGAGCAGGAGCAGTTCCTGAGACGGAAGTTTTGTTTGCTGGTGACGCCATTTCTGAAAAAGAATAAGAGTTTCATAATTAGAGAAGATTTGAAACAATGTAAATTTGATTTGTAGTTATATCTTTTATATTTTGTGAAAGCAAAAGGGAAACGAAAACCAAACGGTTTCAAGACCGTTTGGTCCCAAACGGGTTTCAGGGCCGTTTGGTTCCAAACGGTTTCAGGACCGTTTAGTTCCAAATGGTTTGAGGACCGTTTGGTTCCAAACGGTTTCAAGACCGTTTGGTCCCAAATGGTTTGAGGACAGTTTGGTTCCAAACGGTTTCGAGGACCGTTTGGTTCCAAACGGTTTCAAGATCGTTTGGTCCCAAACGGTTTGAGGACCGTTTGGTTCCAAACGGTCGTTTGAGGACCGTTTGGTCCCAAACAGTTTCAGGACCGTTTGGTCCCAAACGGTTTGAGGACCGTTTGGTCCCAAACAGTTTCAAGACCGTTTGGTCCCAAACGGTTTCGGGACCGTTTGGTTCCAAACGGTTTGAGGACCGTTTGGTTCCAAACGGTTTCAAGACCGTTTGGTCCCAAACGGTTTCAAGACCGTTTGGAAAGCGAAGAGTCGTAGGTCGCCGGCGCGGGAGAAGGTGGAACGGCGCGAAGGTGAAGAACGCGCCGGCGCCTTCGAAAACGATGAGAAGAACGGCGACGGCGATGAAAAACGGTGGGAGAGTCGGTGAAATCTTTTGACAGCGACGGCGATGGCGGAGTAAGAGACGTCGTGCGATGGTAAAGGGAACGGCACTGGCGCCATGATGGTGGCGACAGAACGGTGCGGCGACGAAGGCGACGGGTCGGTTGATGAAACCATTCGATAACGACGGCGATGGCAGCGTAAGCAGCGACTGGCGATGGAATGAGCAGCGTGGAGTCGCCGGACTACCTTGCGGAAGGTGGACGGAAGGGTGACTTTGCGCGGATGCAACAGGAGCAAGAAGGGAAGTTCTTCGCACGAAAACTCTGGAGAATTCGAAGATTCGAAGAGAGAAAGACGGAGGGGTAGGGTTGATATTTATAGTGATTGGTTGGTGACCTTTTGTATTCCAAACGGTTTGAAGACCGCTTGATCCCAATCGATCTCAAGACCGTTTTGTCTCAAACGGTTTCAAGACCGTTTGGTCCCAAACGGTTTGAGGACCGTTTGGCTCCAAACGGTTCGAAGACCGTTTGGAGTCCAAACGGTGTCAAGACCGTTTGGTTCCAAACGGTTTGAGGACCGTTTGGCTCCAAACGGTTTGAAGACCGTTTGGAGTCCAAACGGTTTCAAGACCGTTTGGCTCCAAACGGTTTGGAGACCGTTTGGCTCCAAACGGTTTGAAGACCGTTTGGAGGGGCACAAAGGGTTTGTATATTTTTATGTTTGTTTTTTAGTATGTATATTATTTTTTTGTATTTTTGGTTTATGAATTTTTATGTTGTTTGTTTTATGTATTGTTTTTGTAGTTTTGATTATGTAGATTTTTTTTGTATTTTTAGATTAATGATGAAAGAACTTAAAGAAAGCAAAACAAATTCAAAAGAAAAATAAAAGACTAGAAATTAGAGAAGGTGGTACTGAGGTCTTGGGTTGCCTCCCAAGAAGCGCCTTGGTTTTAATGTCGCTGGCTCGACGAAGTTAAAACATTATTATGCTGCTGTCATAGTATTTGATTGCTCATGTCTATTTGGCCCATGTTTAGGGTTCGATTCAGGCTGCCCAGCGAAAGTGCCTGTTGGGGGTTTCAATTGTGCAGCAATCTGGGCAAGCTGTGCTTCAACTGCCTTCTGTTGAGCTTGTTGGTTGGCCATCATGGTTTGCTGAGACTGAAGCATTTGTTTTATCAAAGATAGCTCATCTTCCGGTTGAGCAGTGACGTTTTTCTGAGGGTTTTGTTGTTGAGACTGTTGAATATGCAATTGCGGGTGAAGCGGGGGATGAGTGTACTGATAGTAGGCTGATTGATTTCTAGGGTAGTTAGCCCTAGGGAAATTGTTCCTTGGGTTCCCTTGATTTTGGTTAAAATTGTTTGGAAATCCAGGAGGCAGCCTACTGTCAAGTCCCCCTTGTGTCTGATGTTGCGGATTCGCAGTTCCAGAGGGATTCCCATACTGGAATCCAGGATGGTTCCTTGGTTGACTGGGATTATAATAAACTTGTCCGGGAATAGTATGGATGGAGTTGACTTGCTCTGGAATCTGATCTTCAGCCTGATTAGTGATGGCCTCATAGGATTGTGGTGGTGGATGCAGATCCATCATCACATTATAGAGTATTCCGCAGGAAAGAGTCGGATGATCCGAAGAATGACAAGCCTCACAGGATCCTGTGACGGCTTTGACTTGATGAACCAGCGGGGTTTTCTTCTTATCAATTTCCCCTAGAGTTGTTTCAAGGGTTTGCTGTTTATGAGCGATTGTCTTCAAAGCTTCGGCTATTGACTTTAGTTCCATAGATTCCTCAGCTTTAAAGACTTTAAGGATGCCTTTTCCGGCTGACCGCCCCCAGTTGGACTGGTTTTCAGCTCCTAAAGTAACGATTTTCCAGGCATCTTCATAATTTTTCCTCATGAAATTTCCTCCAGATGAGGAATCTAGGAACTGTTTAATGTCATCGCTTACCCCCCGATAAAAAGTTTCAATCAATTGATTCTGTGAAATTCCATGATGAGGGCATTTGCGTAGAAGTTCCTTGAATCTTTCCCATGCCTCAGCGAGGGTTTCTCCAGGTAGCTGGTAGAAATGGTTGATCTGCCCTCTGATTTCATAGGTCAGTGAGGGTGGAAAGAACTTCTCCAAGAATTTTTCCTCTAGAGGGGCCCAAGTGGTTATGATGGGTTCTCTGTCCAATGAGTTGTACCAACTCAAGGCCCTTCCAGATAAGGTGAAATGAAACAGGTGGAGCATTATTGCGTCGAAAGCAATACCAGCTTGCGGGACCAGGCGGCATAATGCCTTAAACCGTTTCAAATGGTCCATGCAATCGTCTCCTGAACCTCCTGAGAAGGAAATTCCTTGCATAATCTGGATCCACTGGGTCCGAATCTCAAAGTTTGGGATGTTGATGATCGGAGGCCGGACCGGGTGGTTGTCTTCGTAATTCTTCGGAACAGCATAGTCCCTCAGTTGCTTGTTTCGTAATTCGAACTGGGCAGCCTCGGTCTCTGCTCTTATGCGGGCTTGCTCTTCTGCTTGTATCTCCGCTTGTATTTGGGCACGGGTGTCTGCAATGAGTTGTGCCCATTGTGCGGCTATAGCAGCATTGACTCTCTCCATCACCAAAGCGGCTTGATGTTGTTCGTCAGCCATTTGACTAGCGCGTTGGCGATTGAGACGAATTCTGCGGTGGAAACTTCTCTCTACCTCGGAGTCGAACTCCGGATCAGGGGAGAATCCTTGATTATGCGGTGATTGCATATACGGGTTCTACCTGAGTAAAGAAAAGAGAACACCTTTAGATAATAGAGACAATATGAAAGCTTCAAGAAGATGATGAGTTATGATTCAAAAAGAAAATGTAAAAATCCTAACCAACTAGAAAAATAAACTAAGTGAAATACTTAACGTTCCGTTGTCCCCGGCAACGGCGCCATTTTTTGATGGAGCTGGGACTTACACCAAAAGATTTTCAGTCTTCCAATGGGAGTCCCAGAATTCTATCACCAAAAACCCTAGAGAGGATTGATGTCTTCCCTAGGTTTACCTAGAACTGGTGCTTAGATAACAACTCCAACCCCATAAGAGTATGGAAGCCTTATCATAGTACAGATTTAGGATCGAACCCAAAAGACAACGGTCTTGTTGCAAGCAACAAGATGGAAAACGTACAGCACTTCACTTAGTTATTTTACTAATTGGCACTTATATCAAAAGGTTGGATTTTGATTGGTTTTTAGACTAAAGCATGAAAAGTAAATAAATCAAGTAAAACTAAGATTTAACAAATGATGATGAATCACTGGGGTTAAGCAGGTATTCACCACCGCTACACATGCATTGTATATGTACTAAGCAAGCAAGACTTATAAGCTAGATGCATGGATGTTCCACAAGACCGATGCCTTATAAGACAAGGGTGATGCATTGCATCCAAGGATGTTCCACAAGACCGATGCCCATATAAGACAAGAGCGATGCATTGCATCCTTCGATGTTCCACAAGACTGATGCCCATATAAGACAAGAGCAATGCATCGCATCCTTCAAGGGTTAAGTAGCTCTCATTTGGTACATTTCTACGTGTCAATGAAGATATGTAGTCTTCCAAAGAGAGAATCTTACTCAACCTCATGAAACGTGCATCTAAAACTAACAAGCGAGCGATAATTATCAAATCAAATAGTGTCTTTGCAGGCCTAGTCTCCTATTCGGATAACCTAGCTACGAGAAGTGCGGGAATGTTGCAACGCCAGCCATTCCCGATCAAATGGTCACATGCTTTACATCATTCCCCTCGCAAAGCGTGTTCCTCGACTTACCAAGGTTACTTCCATACAGATAGAAGTGCAACGGATGGTAGTGAGTTTACTCCACTCTTTGAGATACACTCCTAGACACCGAAACGGATGCGTGGTGGATACACACACCAGAAACCAACACTAAATCGGTATTCGAGTCTCGAGAGCGGTCGTAGACAAACCACAACAAAAGACAATAGATGCATACAAGAACGTGGCCATCATTCAAGCATGTATGAAATGATTTAGTATTAAAACGAAAGGATAACATCTTTTTAGTACAAAGTACAAAACATGGGCAGCGGGGCTAGTCCCCGCGCCCCAGTGGATGGAACTACTCGCTCCTCATAGAGGGAGCAACAAAGGAGGAGGCAAGAAGAGATAGAAAGAACATCATCTCCACTGAGGAGAGAAGGTTGAACCCTTGGTGGAGAGAGCAACGATCTTCACCCTTCATGGCTTGCTTGACGACGGATCTTCTCCTCTCACCTTCTTTGTTGATGAGAGAGAAGGTAGCTTTGCAATGGAACGTGAGTCTCAGACCGGCAGCCTCGGGCGGTGGATGGAGTTGTTCTGGTAGTAGAGAGACAGCCTCTGGACGTCTGGACTCTCCTCAGGGATGGCCCTTGAGGTCTTATTTATAGGCCTTGAGTGAGGTCAAACGGTCTGGAGACCGTTTGGGTTCAAACGGTCTTGAGACCGTTTGGCGTCAAACGGTCTTGGGACCGTTTGAACTCCATGCGGTCTTGGGACCGTTTGGCTTCATGCGGTCTCGGGACCGTTTGAACTCCATGTGGTCTTGGGACCGTTTGGCTTCATGCGGTCTCGGGACCGTTTGAACTCCATGCGGTCTTGGGACCGTTTGGCTTCATGCGGTCTCGGGACCGTTTGAACTCCATGCGGTCTTGGGACCGTTTGGCTTCATGCGGTCTCGGGACCGTTTGAACTCCATGCGGTCTTGGGACCGTTTGAACTCCATGCGGTCTTGGGACCGTTTGGCTTCATGCGGTCTCGGGACCGTTTGAACTCCATGCGGTCTTGGGACCGTTTGGCTTCATGCGGTCTCGGGACCGTTTGAACTCCATGCGGTCTTGGGACCGTTTGGCTTCATGCGGTCTCGGGACCGTTTGAACTCCATGCGGTCTTGGGACCGTTTGGCTTCATGCGGTCTCGGGACCGTTTGAACTCCATGCGGTCTTGGGACCGTTTGGCTTCACTCGGCCTTGAGGTTGGTTTATTCTTTTATGATTTTTTTGTGCTTTTTCTGCAAGTGTAAAAGGAAAAAGTTAGTTTGATGATGTATTTACAAAAAGGGGTAAAATTAGGTTTATGTACCGTATAAACGTAAAAAGAATATGGAAAACTAAAGAAAAAGACTAAGATAAACTACTAAAATAGGAGGTTATCATCAGATCACAAGACTAATTGACAAAACCTTTCAAAAATATCATATGTCCCTCTCTAAAGACCTGTGTACAGGGTAACTGAAGGATTTCTCTCTTAAACTTTAGTCTAAGGTCACGTTAGCGTTTGGTCAGTTTGGGCTCAAACATCCTTGTCAATCACTTTTCCTTGGACAATAAAGATGGTCATTCATGTCCCCGTGTCCTGAAGCTGACTCACCCAAGCACTTCCTCAGTTATGCAACTCAATTACTCACAAGAATAAGCTCAAAAAGTTTTCAATATGCTCATATTTTCATGTGCACACAACCCAAGAGTAAAACTTGCAATTGAAACCATGCATTTATTGCTCCACAGATTACACTAGATAGATGTGGATCCTACAAAAGCGGTAAACCTAGAAATAAAAATAACTAATATCTCAAAAGTAAAATCAACATGAATAAGTAAGTAAAAACTAAGATAGAGGGTTGTTCCAACACCCCCCCTAAGCTTGAATATGACTATGGCCTCATAGTCAACATTCTCACTTAAGAGGTGGAACAACGGTACCGTTCGCTTTGAAGTGTGGCGAAGAAGGATGGTTAGATGCTCAAGTAGACCAAGTGATGCTTGCTATCTCCCTCCTTTTTGTGGCCCATTTTTGTGTCTTAGTGGTTCTAAGACGTGACTTGCTTCATCCATCTTTCATCGGCAAAAAACGGTTCGAAAAAATCTCGTTTCGATACCTTTTATGGCCTGTTTTATGTAGCTGTCCTGCAGATGTCGATACCATCGACCAAGGTCGATGGTATCGACCCAGACTCAGCGATTTTGTTGAATTGATGCATCTAAAAGCCTGGGAACTCAAAAGTGTCGATACTATCGACCCTAGGGTCGATGGTATCGACTTTACTGGCACCAATTTTTCTGTAAATCTTCAGGAATCTCGATACTATCGACCCTAGGGTCGATGGTATCGACTTTTCTTCAGTGTTTACTTCTCCAAACTTGATACTATCGACATGGGTGTCGATAGTATCGACCTTAACATTCTGCACACTTCAAAACACGAGTTGGGGTACCATTTTTACAAAAATTATCAAAACCTAAGCAAAAACTAAGTACATAAACATAAAAGAACATAACCAAACATAAAATTGAACCTAAAGTTGGGTTGCCTCCCAACAAGCACCCTTGTTTAATGTCCTAGGCTTGACATAAAGATACCTTTAACCTGGGTTGTCAAGAGATGTCTCCAATGAGTCATGTGGCAATTTGAATTGAACTCGATCATGTCCAATCCCCAAGGTCAATGTACCTCTCCCAATGGCAACGATGACATCAGCCGTAGCTTGGAACGACCTTCCCAATAGCATCTCGCAACTTTGGAGCTGTGGCATGTCCATGACAACAAAATCTACCGGGAAGATGAACCTGTCTACCTTGACGAGTACATCCTCGCACACTCCATATGGCCTTACAATGGACCCATCCGCCAATTCAATTGTCGCGGCCGACTTCTTGATTTCTTTTAACCCAAGTTTCTGAAATGTCGCCAGAGGCATGAGATTTATGCTGGCGCCTGAACCACATTGCGCTTTAGGAAAATGTTGATCACCTATCGAGCATGGAATGTAGAAACCTCCTGGGTCTTTTCTCTTCTTTGGCGAACTCCCGTGAATCATAGAACTCACCGTCTCATTCATCCGACAAATATCATCGTCTTTTATCCGCCTCTTCTTATTGATGATTTCTTTGATGAACCTCCCATAGGCGGGAACCTTCTCGATCATCTCCACTAATGGAATATTGATGTGGAGTTTTTGGAATATTTCCAAGAATTTCCTAAAATGACGATGCTCTTTCTTTGGCCCTGGATTTCCTGGACTTGACACAACTGTTGCACTCACACGCCTGTGAGGTGGCACATATGAGCTTTTCGGGGCCAACTCCCCTAAGCTTGCTTCAATCACTCCCTCTGACGTGGGCTTGGGTGAGACATCATCAACAACAATAGCTTGTTGTGGTTTCTCTCTCACATTAGATGTTTCCACATGTGCACAAATAGCCTTCAATTGTTCTTCCTGCCTAGATGGAGATGCAATATTCATAACTCGCTGTGATTTTCTGAAGAACGGGTTTCCGCCCGGCAGTCCATAGTAAGTGCGTGGATATGGTATCGCCAGTGACGCATGCGTATTAAAAGTCATTTTTCTTTCTTCTTTAGCTTCTTGCACCTGAGATTCCTCCTCATTGCTTACCACAGACATGTACTTCACTTGATGGTGTGCTTGGGCCACATTTGCACTCTCGGCCGGTTTCTACTGGTTGGCGTGCTTGATGGCCGCCACTTCACTCGAAATCTGCGCCACGGTGGTTTCTAATGCCCGCATTTGTGCTCCATGACTTTGCAGCGTCTGCCCAAACTTGGTTAGAATATCACCTTGAGATTGCAATTGTTTACCAAACATGGCCATCATCTCTTGGTTTTGCTGGACCATTTGACTCAGTAATTCAGTATTCTTATCCTCTGCTCTAGGCTGTGGCTTGGCATCCGGATCCTGTAGAAAATTATTCGGATCCTTCCATGAAAACTTTTTATCCTTCCTCCATGCATAGTCATTGTTTCTATAGCCATGTTGTTGCATGAATTTCACTTGGGCTTCCTCATCCTCAGATGCATCTTCCTTAGATAGCAGCTTCTTGGCTAGAAGATCTAACTTATCGTTCAGCTCCTTAATTACTTTGGATTCACCTGCAACTCTGATTTGCTCCACAACGCCTCTGTCACCCCATGACTGTTTCCTAGCCATGTTCTTTAATATATCCCAACATCTGGTATCCGTATTATTCAGAAAGAATCCGGATCCAGCTGAATCAAGGTTACTTCTATCGTGCTCAGAGAGAGAAAAATAGAAGATCTTTACCTGTGTCTGCTTATCCAGCCCATGATGCGGGCACCTCCTCAGCATAACCTGAAATCTCTCCCAGGTCTCAGAATATGTCTCACCAGCCTGTTGGGTAAAGTTGTGAATCTTCCGGATCATGTCGTTAGTCTTCTCAGGAGGGAAGAACCTCTCAAAGAAAACCTCCACCATATGGTTCCAGGACTCCACAAACTCATCATCCAAATTATGTAACCATTCTCGCGCGGCTCCCGCCAATGAACTCGGGAAAAGCTTGAGATACAGTGCCTCCTGTGGAAACCTATCAATTTTGACCATGTCACAGTTCTCAACAAACTGGCTGATGTGCGCAACGGGATCCTCATTCTTTAGCCCATGAAAAGCATTCGATTTCACCAGATTTATCAGCGATGGATCAATCTTATATGTCAGTATGTTAATTGCCTGCTTCTTTATAGGCCCCTTGGAAGCTGATGCGGAAGAAGCCTTGATCTTCTCCCATATGGTCTGTGCGTCGGCCATCTCTTCCTGTTCAAATTCAGAATCTATCTCTTCTTGGTGCTCTTGCTCGTAATACTCCTCATCCTCAAGTCCCGGAAGTGGAATCTTGGGTGTGCAATTGTTGTAGTCCGTACTACGGGTCTGCACCATGCAACGTACCTGAAATGAGAAAATTTAGTTCAGTACAGTGCTTTGACGAGTATAAAAATGAACGAACAATAGAAAGAAAATATTTGAAGTTGAATGAAAATTATATAAAAAAATGTGGCCTAGAGTGGCTGCTCGTAGCACTCGAAGTGCCAACAATTCATCGTATCCCCGGCAACGGCGCCAAAAACTTGACGCAATTTTACTATGCGCTAAAACGCAAGTGAACGCGTCGAGTAGTACAGGCCTTTGTGAGGCCCGAGTCAAACACAGGGATACTCGGAATTATTGGAGACTCCTACTAACTATTTACGATCAGCTAAGCCAAATAACAAATTGAGGGTTGTTTTTAAAATTTAAAGAAAATAAAAACAAAAACGAAACAAACGATCGATTAAATGTTAATTTAATCAATTCAAAAGGGTATCTTTAGGAGTGTGGTTTCACCGCGGGTTTTCATTGTATTAAATTCTATATAGCTACTCAATTTTATCTCTCTTTCCGGGTAGTGGCCTGAAAACAGAATTGCCCACTGTCGTGGTGCAATTCACTACCTAGGTCTAGGTCGGTTCCACCGTCATAGTAACCTATACCCTAAACTCGGTGCATTATGAACGATCTCTCAGTATCCACCATTAATTTTACACCACCTTGGTCAAGGGATTTATCGATTAATGTAGATTCCGTCTCTTTTCAGCCGTTAATTCTTCTTTCAAAGTGATTAAGGGTATTAGGTTATTATTATGGTGATCAAGCATAACAATATATGGAGAAAACGAAACTATACCACAGATTTAAGAGATAAAATATGAATTACTATTATAAAATTATCATACAATGAATCCCCGGGCTACTCCCGGTCCTAAAGACAAAGGGGATTAGCCCCGCATGGTCATCTCAATGAAAGACATAGGAGTAGAGAAGAAAAACATGGGAAACATGGAGAAAACTCATGTAACCCCTGATACAAAGGTGTTCCTGTAGATCCTCCTTGAGAAACGTACGTTTTGCAGTCTTCCGGCAGCAAAATCGCCCGTCGGAGGTGCCCGGATCGCTCGGTTGACAGCCTTCGTCTCTCGTCTCCTATCTCTCTCTCTCCTTCTTGGATGTTGTGCAACACAATGTCCTCCCCCCTCAGGCCATCCGTGCTCTTCTTAGGTCATAGGACCACTTTACGGCTCCGAAAAAGCTCAACCGTCGGATTAAAACGCTCCGTTTTAGTGCTGAAAATCGCCAAATCCCGACGTTGTCGATAGTATCGACCCCAAGGTCGATGGTATCGACCATGGGACAGGTTATTCCTTCCAAGATCGCGTTTTGGGGTTGCTTTTTGATGAAATGTCGATACTATCGACCTGGGGGTCGATAGTATCGACTCCGGACAATGCAAAAGTGCCTGAAAAAGTGTCGAAACATGTGTATAAGTCCGTGGATTATATAAAATCATATAAATATTATAAAAGAAGTATAATTTGATGCAAAAAGAGTTTAAGGGCCAACTATAGTGAATTATGCAAATATAATCAAGAAAATGACAAATACATGCATAAAACAGATATAAAATAAGTCTATAAAAGTGACTCAAAACCCATGCATCAGAAATCTGTAGTTTCTTAGGGTTGGCTGGCTATTACCGAAGGTTCCTTAAGAACTTCAGCTCCATAGCCTTACCCTTGACTAAGTTGACCCGGAAAGATGTTCCTTTTGTCTGGAGTGATAAGTGTCAGCAATCTTTCCAGTTGTTGAAGGAGAGATTGACGAGTGCACCTGTGCTGGTGTTACCGGAACAAGGAAAAAGATATATAGTTTTCTGTGATGCCTCCAAGAATGGACTTGGATGTGTGTTGCTGTAGGATAAACAAGTGATTTCTTTTGCTTCCTGACAGCTTAAGAAACACGAGGAGAATTATCCAACACACGATCTGGAGCTAGTTGCTGGGGTTCATGCCTTGAAAATCTGGAGACACTATCTCTATGGAGAGACATTCCAGATTTTCACTGATCACAAGAACCTAAAGTATATATTTCTAAGCATGAACTTAACATGAGGCAACGTCGCTGGATGGAGTTAATCAAGGACTACGATTGTACAATTGATTACCATCCAGGGAAGGCCAATGTGGTTGCAGATGCTTTGAGTAGGAAATCAGCAACACCAGCCTTAGATAGAGTACAACTAAACTCTTTAGTATGCTCTAGGAGAGATATGCTTATCTCCTTAAGGCAAGACAATGTACAGTTGAAAGTGTCATTGTTAGCCGGGTTGTTAGCTGAGATGCATATAAAACCTACTCTGAGAGAGAAGATCAAGGAGGCCCAGCAAGTCGATGCTGCAGTTCAACAAATTAGATTGGAGTATGGTGATGAGAAATGAGATGGTTTCCATGACTCAGAGGACCAAGTAGCATGTTATCATGGTAGGATGATAGTACCGGATGTGGATAACTTGAGGAAGTTAGTCCTGGAAGAATCTCATTCTTCGATGTATGTTATGCATCCAGGAAGCACCAAAATGTATCGAAATTTGAAAGATATGTATTGGTGGTCTGGGATGAAGAAGGATGTTGCTGAGTTTGTTATGCGGTGTCCTGTGTGTCAGCAGGTTAAAGCTGAACACCAGAAGCCTGCAGGAACAATGCAACCTTTACCCATACCACAGTGGAAGTGGGATCATGTAACCATGGACTTTGTTGTTGGCCTACCCAGGACAAGAGAAGGGCATGATTCCATCTGGGTAATAGTTGATAGGTTGACAAAGACAACACATTTCTTACCTTTCAAAAAAACCTATTCTGCTGAGAAGTTAGCACAGTTGTATGTTGAAGAGATAGTACGACTGCACAGAGTCCCAGTCACCATTGTTTCCAACAGAGGTCCCCAGTTTACGAGTCATTTTTGGGAGCGACTTCACAAAGCTTTAGGCACTCAGTTAAGGTTTAGTACATCCTTTCATCCTCAGACTGATGGACAATTAGAAAGGACTATACAGACCTTGGAAGACTTGCTTAGAGCATGTGTTCTCCAGTTTACAGGGAGTTGGGATCTGCACCTAAGCTTGATAGAGTTTGCCTACAACAATAGCTATCAACATAGCATTGACATGGCACCTTATGAAGCTTTGTATGGTAGACGTTGTAGATCACCCCTATGTTGGTATGAAACTGGTGAATATCAACTGTTAGGTCCTGATCTTGTGCAGCAGACCACAGATAAGATCAAAGTAATACAACAACAGATCAAGACTGCACAGGATAGCCAGAAGTCATACGCTGATAAACGTCGTAGACCCTTAGAATTCCAGGTTGGAGACAGAGTGTATCTCAAAGTCTCGCCTTGGAAGGGAGTTATGAGATTTGGAAGGAAAGGGAAGTTAGCTCCTAGGTTTATGGGGCCTTATCCAATCATTGAATGGATTGGAAGGGTAGCCTATAAACTAGAGTTTCCACCAGAGTTACAGAGGTTACACCCTATGTTTCACATTTCTATGTTGAGGAAATGTCACCCTGATACAGAATCAGTTCTACAACCTATGGAAGTAGAATTGAATGATGATATATCTTATGAGGAAGGACCAGTGTCAATCCTTGATAACATAATTAAAAAACTGAAAAAGAAAGACATAAGTCTTGTGAAAGTCCTCTGGAATCACCGTGGTGTTGAAGAATCCACATGGGAATTAGAGGAAGAGATGAGAAGGAAATACCCTTCTCTTTTCTCTTAATATGTTTTGTTGATTTTGGGGACGAAATCCTTGTAAGGGGTGGATAATTTGTAACATCCCTGACCTGGGTTATGAACTAACCCTAGGTGTTTTGCTTAATTATGTAATTAGATGCTTGTGGTTATCTTTTGATATGTAATTAAAGCTTCTGAGGAACCTATATCTCCCTTTTTGTCCTTTTTAAACAATGTTGTAATATTGTTTTGTTAAAAGTGGACTTATGTGCAAATTACCCAATTAGAGGGGTTAGCTTGCAAATTGCACATGTTTATATGTTCCTATGATGTTGATACATCATAAGAATGAATATGATATAGTGATATGGATTCTCCAAGCTTGGGCACCAAGATACAGCTTGTAAAGTAATCCTTGTGCTTTAAACCCTAGTTTTGGTGTAAAGTGCAATTTACCCAAAACATAGGGTGCAACATGTAAAATACACCCTCTAGAGTATCTTTCATGACTCTTGGCATCAACTAGAGCAAATATGATGAAGAGGGCACCTCATTTGAATGATTAAATAAGAAGGATAACCTTTATAATTAAATAATCAAGTTGTATGCAAAATGACCCCTTTTATGTATACAACTTAGCAAGATGTTTGGCTTCTTTTCCCTCTAAACCTTGGATAAGAAGGAGTTTTGCTTAAGTGTAGAAGAGAGAGACGTGCCTAAGAAAAGGAGAAGGACCTATTTGAGAAATAAGGAAAATAGTTGTTCTTATCTTGAAAACATACCCAAAGTACATAAGCAAATCTCTTTTACAAGGCAAGGGGTCGTTTCCCTTTACCTTTCACTTATCTCTTTGCTGTGGCCGACTAAGAAGGAGCTCAGGAGCAGGGGAGGATGACCAAACTGAATTGGGTAAGTCTTGATTGCCATCTAGCTCGGATTCATGGAGGAAATCTTGCTACAAGGTTGGTTTGATAATCTTCCTTACATAGCTCTTCTTTCTAGCCATCTTTTCCATCCAATTGTTGAGGAACGGACCTTGGACAACCTGTGGAGCTCAAGCCACCATTAAAGCTACGAAGCTTGGAGCTCTAGAGCTGATCCTAAGGCGGGTTTTATAACTCTAAACCTTAAAGCTTTTATTATGCATCTTCTTTCCTTGAAAACGTTGCTTGTTCTCCTTCCTTTCATACTTCTATGTGTTGTTGCAACCAAAACCGTGAAGAACAATCCATGTTCTTGGGGTAGAAGAAGGTGGCGTTAATTCCAAAGTTTACCCTGATCCTACTTTAGCAAACGGTCCTCCACCTCTTGCCCAAACGGTTTGTAAAACCGTTTGGAAGCAAACGGTTTCAAAACCGTTTGGAAGCAAACGATTTCAAAACCGTTTGAGAGTAAACGATCTCAACCAAGAACGTTTGGAGCAAATGGTCTCAAGACTGTTTGGTTGAGTTGACCAAGAATTTACCATTTGGGGATCTTTCGTACACATTATGGACTAATCATCAACCAAAAATCATCAACTAATTCCAAGTAAATCACAAGTTGAAGGCACTTTACTCACCTAAACCCTAATCGGGTTCATTGCTGTTTTCGATGGTGCAATCATGTTGATGTTTGGGTTGAGTGACCCAAACGGTTTCAAAACCGTTTGGGTATCACCCAAACGGTCTCAAGACCGTTTGGTGATCACCCAAGACCATTTGGAGGTCTAGGGTTAAGAGGGTTTGATCAATTTAGGGTCCAATCACATCAAGTTATTGATTAATCAAGTGCTGATTTTGTAACCAAATCTAGGGTTCAACCCTTAAGTGATTGACTTTGTTTTTGAGGAAACTTTGGGAAAACGGTCTCAAGACCATTTGGAGGATGTCCAAACGATCCCAAGACCGTTTGGGGTCAGGTCATGACCCAATTGAGTGATGGTTCAATGGGTTCAACATCAATTAGACTCATGTTGATGCATGTTGAAGGGTGATCGATTCCAAACCCTAATTCAAGTGATCCAAACCCTAATTGGTGACCAATTGAGGTTCAATTGAGGTTCAAATCAGTAAGGATTGACCTAATTGACTCAATTGATGAGTGGCTAACCTTTTCATGAATGATTGAGGGGTTCAACCTTGGAAACCCTAATTCAATTGGATGGGTTGAGGCACTTTTTGGTCCATGCGGTTTTGAGGGTGTTTGGACCAAACGGTCTCAAGACCGTTTGGGACCAAATGATCCCAAGACCGTTTGGTGGTCATGTGGTTTCAAATCAATTTGGTCATGCGGTTTTCAAGATCGATATGTCCATGCGGTTTTAAAGTCAAAGTTGGCCCAAACGGTCAACGGGACCAAACGGTCTTCACCACCTTTAGGGCAAACGGTCTTGATGGTGTACCTTGCCATGCGGTCTTGAAAGTCAAAGGGACCAAACGGTCAACAACTCCATGCAGTTTCAAAACCGTTTGGAGGTTGAAACTGCAAAACTGTTTGGGGTCTTTTAAGGTCAAGATCGTTTGATGCCTTAGTGGCCAAGATGGTTTAGTAGTTGGTTAATCTAAACCCTAAAGATACCTAAATTGATTAAGGGAATAATTAATTAGTTGGTTGATGCAAGTGATGGTCTATGGTGAACATTACAAAAGTACCCTTAGTGGGTTAGTGTGACTAGTACCCCTTGATCAAGCAAACCCTAATAACCATAGTAGTGATGACTTGACTTATGCTAATCAAAATTGATTTGACCTAACTTAATCAAGAGTGATGTAAACATTATCTATTAGTAAGAGGAGAGAGAAGACTCCTAATATGAATGGGAATCAAGTAAAATACCTCCAATATGTATGAATACACATAATTAGGGTATGATCCTTCATAGTGAGATCATGGGAACCCTAATTATGGTGATTAATGAATCTTAACCTAATTTGAAGGCATTAATAGGAGTAATTCTCATACATAATGATGGTATGACCTCAATTCACTGTGATGTGAATAGTAAACCCTAATTCTAGGGTAATATCATGTAATGAGAATAGTAAACCCTAATCTAGGGTGATATGATGAAATGAACAGTAAACCCTAATTCCAGGTTATACTTTTAAGCATGAAACTTCATGATTGAAGTATGAAATAAGAAATCACTGTTCCTAATTAAGACAAAGGGGTTGAATAACCCTAATTGAATTGAATAGGGAAAACTTATCCTTATTGAAGGCATGATGGTACATCCCTTGAACTGAAAGATTATCTCTATTTTGTAAAGTGTTGATATAAAGATAAATTGCCTTTTGTCAAATATATTGACCATGCAGGTTTCTATAAAGAAGTGATCATAGCCAGGTGAGGGTTATGATATCATATTCATTGAAAGCATGTTATAAGCTTTATGAGTAATGATGTACTATGTTGCCTGGTTTAAGAGGTAACATATGAGATTGATAGGCTGTAAGAGTCATGGGCAATGTCTACATTGTTATAATCAAGGTCATGCTGTTAGATGACCTATGATGATTTAAGGGTTTGAACACCCTTGTTCTTGAATCATAGTGAGATGGTTAAGAAATGATATCCATATGATAACTGATGTGAGATAAACTTGATACATTTAGTATTCTTCTTTCATAGCAGTTATTTTAATGGTTTATGTTTGAAAACATGCTTGATGTTAAAAGAATGCTAAAATGTACTTAAATAATCAAGTATAATCATATCATGTAGAGCCCTGATCATAGATCCATCATTGTCAGTAGTTTAATGATGGTGAAACAGGTTTTCCTAAGGGAACTCCTGGAGAACATACTTTTGAGTATGTTGGGGTTATGGACGCGAATATCCTTACGTCCTAATGTAGGAATCGATGTAAGATGTACCTTAATCCATTAATCCTTCATTATATGTTCATGCTGGGATGATGTATCACTAATCTCCCGATGATGTTGTTGATGCCGCATCGGTGTGAGATAAACAAGAAATCCCTCGATGGCGAAGAGAGTACAGAATGCCACTGTAGCTCTAATAGCGAAGTTGCCAGAATACCCTGGAAAGCTATTATAGCAGAGACACGAGATGTCCTGCATGTTGATCCTCATATTGACTGAGGAAGATGAGGTCATAAGAATCCATCTCTTTTGATGACCTATGTATGGTACCGATGTGATTTCGTAATGGTCAGTTGGAGTATGAGCGGTATACCTCATCTCCCTAGGGCATAATAATGTTTGAAAAATATAATTAGCCGTGTAGCATAACTGCTTAGGTTGAATTACGAGAAACAATGATTGATGTTACATTGTTTATAATATTTTGTTCAAGTAACTAGTATGCATATTCTTTATTAAGACATGCTAGATATTCAATTAAGTTATAATTGAAATATTGCTTTACTTGACATTAAACTTGCTGTTGAATGTTTATAATTATGTTGCTTATTGTTATTCCTTTATTACAATAACAAAGCTTCTGGCGGAGAGTTATAACTATCGCTGGGATAATTATTCAAATTGTCTCACCCCCATAGGATTCGACTTTTTAGGTGGACGCCGAGGACGGAGGAACCCATCTGAGGGTGAGCAGTATCAGCAGCAACAACAACACCAGGGGCAGCAGTGAATCTCAGGTGGAGATACTGACTGTCAAGTCTTGTAGATAGTATGTCCTATGTGTCGTCTCTGTACTCTCAGATCCTAGGAGTCAAATAGATCTAAGGTTTTTGGCTTAATGTCTCGAGATTTTTGTATCTTGTCTTGTATAGATAACAGGGCAATGGATGTATATAATCACTCGAGATGTGATTTCACAGAGATGTAATGATAAACCATGTTGTAAACAATTTATCTTATTTTCTTATAAAAGAGTTTTATGATTTAAAGATCTCTTTCCAAAAAGTTTTAAATTTTTAGTGATTTTTGATAATTCCGCTGCTAGTTAATCGCTTCCGCTGAGTTTACCTCGTGATTTATAAGTCGGACCCCACACTTATACTCATCTGAATGAGCTCAAAATTTACATGTAACCTAATTATAGTATAACAATGAAGGTAAACACTTTACATTTTGCAAAAAAATAGTCTTTATATGCAAACACCATTTGAGTGTAGCGTGCGACCTGTACACTCGAGTGTATTCTAGCCTGACTCTCTCTCTCTCTCTCTCTCTCTATATATATATATATATATATATATATATATATTTATATATACACACATATATATACATATATACATATATATATACATATATATATACATATATACATTATACATATATATACATATATATATACATATATATATATATATATATATATATGCTAGTAAACCCACACATGCCCAGACACATGATTTCAAATATTAGATAATATCTGTAACATAGAATATGTTTTGCTAGTACCCAACTTGATAGAGAAAAAAAGTTTACTAATAAGGATGTAGAATCACATCTACGAAAGATGTGACAAGTAAATTATTACACCATTGACAAGTGCAATTGATATTATCTTTTTTTATAGGGAAAATGCAATTGATATTATCAATTGGATTGAAAATAAAAATATTATTAGTTCACTTTTTACATTCATACTTTCTCAAAAAATGTGTTAAACATTATACTTTTATAAACATGATGCTTTTGTGTAAATGTGTGTTCAAATATTCATGTCTTTTAACAAGATGATCCTAATCAATATTCTTGTATATCATATTTGACTGATTTAACATCTTAATGACAATGACCATTCTGTATAAATGGAAAATTCATTGCAATGGTCGTAAAGTGTCATGTGCTATAAGAGGTCAATGCAAGGACATTTATTCATATAAGTTGTTAGAATGATCTAAAGTATTTCAATTTTCTCATTTACAAATTGATTACCTCGTGAGACCAAAAAAAAACTACATGTGCACAATGTAGAAAACGGTGAGATTAAAAAACAAGTGCCACCGCATAAGATGCAAACTGTTATTTAAAGTAGGAAGATGTCGACACAAATGCGGTGATCCTAAATTAAGAAGTTTTATTTTTCCTGTTCCATCTTCTCGTAGGCATTTCCATTTTCAAATAATTATTTTCATTTTCATTTTTATTAGCCCGGAACATTCTCTACAATATCAAGCTTTCTTCCAGCAGGATTAGCTCTCATCTTCACAGCTTGGAGACATCCCAAACTTTAGGGCCTTAATCTTCTTTACTCAGCATTGGAGGTTTTGGACTTGATTTCCTTCTTTACAGTATGGCTCCAGAAAAAGTTCAAAATGTTACGCATATTTAATATTACTACAATTAAGGTAAAGAAAATACAAACTTAAGAGAGTATTGTGATTTAGAATACAGTTAAGCTTGCTCGCATAAAGGCAATAATGCCATCAAATGAAGACAAAGTTAGTTTTTTGCATGTGAGATCCATCCTTCGGAAAAGGTACAACAAGGACACACCAATCCTTCACACAGCGTTAAAATTTAAAATTGCATAGAACAAAACTTGGGGAAGGAATCAAACAGCCTGGAGGCATCTCACCTTTTTGGTAAGGTTTTTCCCATTTAATGCATGGATCTAGTGTTGTGATGCTTGGAGGATTGCGCCTTGCTGTTGCTGGCCAACAACCTCTGTTGATAGTCTAAGGGGGTCTGCAGTTTTAACACACCCTAACCAGTTAGCTTGATCAAGACTTTAATGGCAAACCGGAAACCCATAAGAGTCAAAGAAATTACGAACAATAAATGCCGCTCTAGTATTGCTTTGCTAAAGAGCTACGCTACACACAGTTCCTTCTATACCCGGCCACCCACCCGTGTATCGGGAGTATACAAAAATGTGGTCTCAGTCGGCTTTTAATACATGTCAATTAACTCCATACAGCAGGCTTTTAGCCGGCTTTTAATACACGTCAATTAACTCCATGCAGCAGGCTTTTAATACGAAATAACTTTACGTCAATTAACTCCATACAGCCGGCTTTTATTGTCCATCAATTAACTCTCTCTACTCCTTTCTCTAGCCCTCATTTTTACTAATTTGTTTTCTCTCTTGCAACTCCTCCTTCCGGCTCTATTTCAACCCACCAATATTTTCACGTTAGTACAGTACGTCTGTTCCCCAGTTTTCATCAATCTTTCTACTTCGGTCGTACAATACATCATGTAAAGGTTGTGATGGTCAAAGAGTTGAAGCACAAGTAATGTACTTGCCCAACACTATTTATGAGTATGTCCAAAATAAGTACAGTACTTGACCAGTATGTACTCATGATGTGTAGTACAGTACATCATGTAAAGGATGCGATGGTCAGAGAGTACCCACTTGTTAATTCCAACTAAGTATAGTACCTACGAAATCCATGCAAAATAAGTACAATATTCATCTGGACATAGGTACAGTACCTACGAAATCTATGCAAAATAAGTACAGTACCCACTTGTTAATTCCAACTCAGTTTTTTCAAACATAAGTACAATACTTACCAAATTATAAAACCAAGCATAAGTACAGTACCTAACAAATTACAAAATCAAGCATAATTGTATAACTGATCTGGAAGCATAAGTACAGTACCTACGGAATCCAATAACAACATTTTTCGCCTGGACATAATTTTTTTACAAAAATGTAGTGCACATCTGGTCCATAATGAACTATAAAATGCATCTATAAGTATTGTACCCAATTATTAATTTCCAACCAAGTTTGTCAAACATAAGTGCAGTACCTCTCAAATTCATTTGTGAATGTATATGTATTTATTGTAGGTACAGTACTTACGTAATCTGCAGTGGGGATAAATATGCAATGTATAAAGTTGTAGTACAGTACCTACTAAATTATTTCAGTAAGTACAGTACCCTATTATGATTTTAATTTCTGTAAGAAGCAAAAGTACAATACCCAACAAACCATTAATCACTTGTACAATTCAACAATAAGTATTGTACCTAAATATTATTCTCATATCATTAACAAACCTAATTACGTCTACTCAACAAGACGTTAGTCACCCATGTGGTCCATTGCCAAGTATAGTATCCAAAACTATTTGCATGACTAGAACATTGAATTAGTAAGTACAGTATCCCACTATAATTTTTATTTCAGTGCGAATCAAAAGTACAGTACTTACTTAGTACTGTGCAGAACTGGTTCAACATAAACAAATGGTACATACAATATTTATAGGGAAATCGAAGTTTGAGGGAAAATACATATTTCGTTTTTGGTGGAGAGATAATCATCTCTTGCATAATTTTTGCATGTATAGACATGCAGAATAAATTGGCTGCAGACATGTCTACACTTTGCATGAGATTTGCATGGCTGCTGCATGAGCAATAATTTAAACAGTCTGCTGCAGCAGGTGGAGCATTGTGCCATACATTAAATATCGCGTGTTTTCAACTTCCGAGTAGACCACCGGGTGGATAAGTGACTGTAGGTAGAATTTTTCTTGCTAAAGGTGGTGCAGAACGATCCAAGGGTTTTGTCCACCAGAGCCGATGAACTCTTTGAACTTGCCTGGGGTGAAGATGGTCCTAAAGATTTTGGCCATGTAGAAAGGTTCTCGTTGTTGCGGGAGTTCACGACGTACACTGTTGTTCCTGCGGGAACTCGGTAGATGTGGCCATATGTTGTTTGTTTCACAATTGTTTAGAATGTGATGGAATCCCTTCATGTAAGTGATATGGTCCACCGATTAGATTGTGAATCCCAGTATAATGTATTGCAATTTGCCCATCATTAATTTACAGTCACATCTTCCTCATATTGCAAGAAAAATGTCGTCGGGGTCACTGTGGTGTGGCGCGATGAAGGTCCGTGGTTGGCCGGGAATACATCGATGATGAATCAATTGTTATTGTTGTCGTTGTTGGCATTGGATAGGCATTGGAGGAGCAGCCACGGCGGCACAACATAGGAAGATGATTGACTCCGCAGATTCGGTCCTCACGATATGTACTTTACAATTTCGAACCTTACTCTAGATTTGCATCCTGACTCTCCGTCCATGTTCGTTACACATGTTGCGTTCGCATGCAGGAGAGATGGAGGGCATGGAAGATCTAGGCAGAAAGGTTGGAGGCAGGGGGCTACCGATGCTTTAGCCCCCCTCTCCCTCAAAAATATAATATATATTTGTGTATATTCAGAAGAAAATTATGTATATGTATAAATATATATAATCTTATGTATAACAAAATCATGTTTAACTGGTAATTGGGTTGGTAGTTGTATGGTCATCTGTATCAAATGTTGTTGTTCGACTCTTTGTGTCAGACTATTTTGTTCTAACGGCCCATCACATTTAACAAATGTAATGGCTCATCACACTTATCAAATGTGAATAGTACATATATAATGATTTCAAGTCTTTAAACAACAACGGCCCATCACATTTAACAAATGTAATGGCGCATCACACTTATCAAATGTGAATAGTACATATATAATGATTTCAAGCCTTTAAACACGATGAAGTTGCTAGCCCAATGTTAAATTCTAATGGTTTCTTCTTTCAAGTCACAAGTTCAATTCTCTTGTTTGGTAAAATCTGTTTTCAATATTTTTTTATATTTCATCCCCCTTATAGTAAATTTATAGATTCACCACAGGTTCTCCATCCTCCAAGAAGCTAACACCGACTAACGCACCACTCACTATCAAAACTTCTTGGCGGGTGATGAAGGAAGCGACATTTTAAGTTCTAGATGATGTCCCACGTTCTGCGTATAACACAAATGGAATCGGTTGCCATAAGGCTCCAATTGGTTTGGTGTAAGTTATGAGTTATGTGGAACTCATTTTCTAGGAATTCTAGTTCAGTTTTTAGAACTTAATTTCCATTCACTTCTATGAGATTGGTTTGTTGTAAGTGTAAATGTAGAAATTATTAAAAAATTATTCATTTAAGGAAGATAAAATATAAAAAAGAATCATATCTATAAAAATTATAATATTCTTAAATCATAATAATCTCAGCAAATGGTTAGGGTACATAAGTTTTTCTTTAAAAATATTTTATTATGGTACAGTTATAATCTTAATAAAATTATATGATTAAAATCACATCAGGATATTTTTATTTCATTTTGTGTATGCAAGTATTGTAATAATGTCCTCCTTTCATGTGCATGTAAAGATAAGTTTTGATTCATCATTATTTAACACATGTAGGATATTAATTTAATATTATTTTTAGGGAATTTTTAGTATATTATTTGTACATGATTATAGTTAATTATCATTTTTCACATCATATTGTTTAAACATGAAGAATAAAATATGTTATGTAAATCACATTATGTTCACATAGTGCGGCTTGTTTTTTTCATGATGTTTGTATTTTTTATTTTATAAATCACACTGATAATGGTGGTTATAATGTAAAATATTTTACATAGTGCGGTTATTAGTGTATGCTATTTTGTCATATTATATTATGGTTTTAGCAATTAATTATATCCACACCGTTAATTTTTCTAGTCGTAAATATTTTACATGTGTCACTTATGATGAATGAAAAATATAATTGTATAAGAAATGTTATTAATTGTCTCTGAACTCATTTTCCGCTCTTTTTAAGAGGGAACTCAAGAACTGTATTTTGTATGTAAGTTGTAACTCACCAAAAGTCACGAAACTCAAGTTTCAGCACTTACTTTAAACCAATAATGAAAAACTTCTTAAAAAACTTCAGTTCATAAGTTTTTCAGACCATTTACGACAGATCAATCGGAGCCTTCTATTTTGCTATTATTCCGCAAATAGTGGGATCGTGGTTGATTACATGGCTATAGGGTGTGTGGCTGCTAAGTACGTGCAACAACAATTATCGTCATGAAAAGATAGTGGTCGTTGTCGGTCATTGTGGTTTGAAGTCTTATTCTACATATCGTGGCAGGAAAAATGTAAATAAAAACATGAAAATATGTGAAAAGAGAGAGGG